>JAWWEQ010008349.1:0-46345 GCA_035583055.1 Torymus tubicola
CCCTTTTTCGTTAGAATTTCGCGCTCTACCCGATCCCGTTGAGTAAAACATACAATTAGAGAACACGTTGTATATACAAACGCGAGAGGGATAAAGAGAGGCACTCGTAGCAAAGTATGCACCGAAAGGGGTTTCTCTCAGCTCCTTGCTCTTTAAACTGTCGAACAGTGGAGGGTTACGCAAGTGAGTTGGCCGCGTTGATACTCGTTTGCCAAATCGAGCGGCGGGAGCTTTCTCGTCGTGCTCGCACGCGTTGCGTCATAAGCTTCTTCTCTATTTCGCACTCATATATATATATATATATATATATATATATATATATATATATATATACATACATGTACATGTGAGCCAGCCTCGCTCAATTGGATTGTCGCCATCGTCTGTTGCAGGAGAACGCGCCGAGGCGCCGCCGCGGGGCTTTCGGAGCCGAGGAGCAACGGCGCAGGAGGATGTCCAACATGGCCGAGAGCCGGGCTTACACGGTCATCAAGGTGAGTGGCCTGCTGCCATCGTGGGCGAGCTTTGTTTCGCGCGGCCGGTGTTGCTTCTTTTCTCGGCGCCGCTGCTGCTACTCAAGTGGCAGAGAGGAAGGAGAAGCCGGGAATAGGAGAGGATCTTTGACCCTCTTTTTACGGCTCTTGCGCGTAAGTAGCCGCGCGGCGCTGGGAAATGCTGAAGAGTCGTGGGCTAGATGTTTACTGGTGATGAGATGAATATTGAACGGGTAAAGATTTGTGCTATTCTTGGCGTAGCTACCTCTTCTTGGAGAATATTGCTCAAAGAAATAAACTTTTTCTTTGGAATGCTAGTTTGAATATTTAAAGTTGTGTGTATATGTGTCTGTGTGTCTGTGGATGTAATAGCAAAAGAAGCCTCTGAAATTGCTTGGTATAAAAGAAAAACTTTATTTCCAATATAAATTTTAATATTCTTGGCCGTTGTATCTCTTTCATTTAGAATAAAGGAAATTTTGAGTACGAGAAAGAAGTTATATTTGCGAGTTCAAAACTTTATAATAAACATTGTGTTATTCATTTTCTAAACAGACAGCTTTGTTACGTACGTAGTTTTACTTGTTAGTTAAATTCAAGTTTAAAGATACATAATATTCAAAGTTATAATTTAATTGAATTTCAAAATTTGTGGGTATATGAATCAAAACCTAGTTACTATTTTAAAGAAAATTCAATCTACTTTTTATAAACACAACCACGCCCAAAAATATTTTGGTGTAAAACAAGAAGAAAACGTTTTACGTTTTTCTTAGAAACTCGAATCCACGCACAGGCGCACACTGAGCCACGCAACGGCTCAACAATATTTTCGCGCCCGATATATTTTCCGTGAAAAAAGCTCTCGCAACTTGCCGACAACTCGTTTCCTTTACCCCGAACTGCGACAGAGTCTCAAAACAGTATAAGCATTTAAAGTTCGGGAATTGATTTTGAGAGAAAAAGCGTGCCGGAGAAAAGTATAGAAAATAACGCGAGCACGAAAGAGATACAATTTCCGGGAGTGCGAGAGAAGTTCGCCTTCCCTCGCGACTCGTAGAGCACTTTGAATTTTATTCTGAGCGGGTGAAAAGGAACGAGGGTTTCGAAGGAACGACGGGCTTCGACGCAATATTTTCGTATACGTGTCTTATCTTATTACGAGCATCGGCCTCGCGTCTTCGCGGCGCGACTGGCGCGAAACCCGTTATTTCGCCTGGCAGCAGCGGCACTTTTATTCTCTTCGCCTCGAGTATGTCGAGAAGAGCGGAGGTGTAGTCTTTCCTTTGCAAGCCCTCTGGAATCCTGTGATTCGCTCCTCCTCGAGCGCCGCATGGATAAGCGGGCGGGTGGGACGCCTTTGCTTTGATCTGCTCCTGAGCTCTTTAATTTGTCGGGGTAGACGCGTGCCTCTTCGAGTTCGCGTGATTGACTGCGATGAACGAGACGTGGGACTTTTTCTCGCGCCACCCCCTGAAAGGTTGTCTCATGATCCAGTCGAATTCTTCCCTTGGACTGATTGTTTTCTGCTCGATGTCCCGTTTATGGGTGGAAATGTGTTAAACGAGATGGAAATTTTGTCTGGTGTTATTGAAAGTTTAATTGGCTATCAATAGTGAGTTATATATCAAGAAATAAGTCTGCGTATTAGAGAAAAACAAAATTAGATGGATATTTTGTATTTAAGTGATATATAACATATGTAAGTGAGTCAAGTTTAGAAGTATTATTATCCAAATCAAATTATTTTAGTATATTCTTCTGTGAAAAGTTAACTTGTTTATTAATACATTCATTGTTGTTATTATTTCAAATATCATTTATAGTATGAATTTTGGTTAACAACAATTCAGACGTGGATGTGTCAGGTTGGAAAATGGAAATTAAATTGAACTTCACGTTTGAATAATAATACAAAATTATGAAGTTTGTAATATACAATTGCTTGAGTAAATTCGAAAATTCATAAAACAAGTCCAATTAGAATTTAGTGTATTACAATAAATTAAAGACATAAAATATTTAGTAAATTTACTGCTTAAAGCACCATGGAAGGTAGCAAATATTTACTATATACTTTGACATGAAAAGTTGATATTCAAAACAATGGTATTATAGAGTCTTATACAATACATATTTGGAGAATTGCTAGTACAACAATCAGTATACGACCTATACGACGAAATATTATTTTACAACTTGAAAACTATCTAACGACCTTCCCAAATTTTCCTCCTCTGTACTCTTTTCAACTCTCGCCAAAATTCAAGCACCACATCTCCTTCTCTCTAAAGCACAATGCCCGTAAATACCGCGCTCTTGCAGCTTTATTACACCAATACGTACGTGCCGTGTTCGCCGTCGACAACGGCAGCTTCTCCTTGAAATTAGCGCACTCGGGCGTCCTTCTTTTTACGCCCCGGGTCCGTCATCACGTTCGCACCCGGACCGGTAATTTTTCAGCCCGACGACGCAGTCAGTTCGAGCACTGCACGTATATTTCACGTCGTAAATCGGAGGTGCGGAAGCTACTAATAAACAGCCCGACTCCACCTTTTGCTCGTAATCAAAACGGCTCCTCGCAACGGGAAGAGACTCGGGCGGTTTCCATTCTTGAAGATTTCAACTAGGGAGGTATTGCAGCGCTAGAAAAGTCTCACTTAATTACGAATTTGCATGGTACTTGCACTGTACTACTGTTACAGTTTTATTTATGAAAATAATTCGTTTTTGGAGTTCAAACGAATTCATTGTTTTGAGGTTTGGCTAAAAACAGTTTTGATAAAAATATTTCTTTTATTAATAAAGTGTTATAATCTTTCTTTAGAGGCCTTAAGGTATATGTGCGTTATACAAAAATCTAATAAAATATGTGCTCGACTATCTAACGTTACATTGGTATCAAGAAATAAAATCATAAATATAGCTGAACGAAGTTAATAGCTAATATAGGAGTAATTGATTTTCCATAACTCGCTATAGCGTGCAGCAATGAAAATTGATATATCGTTTGGGAATCGCAAACTACACAAATATTACAACTACAAATCAAATTAGTTGATTTTCTAATGTTTAATCAGATTAATTTTCTACCAATGCTTAATAATTTGCAATCACGTTGATATTAATTTCATCGGGCCACTATTATCAGGAATAATTACAATATTAATAAAAAAAACATTGAATACTAATATAAAAATTGCATAAACCAACTTGAATCGAATGAAATTCAACGGCAATCCCTTACACGTCGACATATCAATACTGTCCACAACATGCGTCATCGAGTATATAGTATACCACGGGCTGTGTATAAGAAAGCCGAAGCGGAAAAGGTCCTTATAAATTTATCGAATGTAAAGCCTCCGCGGGAGGCTAGTAACTCAGCGGTAGCGAGCTGCTGCTCCCCCCAAGCGGCGTGTTTAACGAATGAGCGTCCCCATAAATCGTCGGCGTGCACCCGCGCTAACCAACCAACCAGCCGCGTCCCATGCACGATCGTGTAACGCTACCACCGACGACGACGACGACAACGGCGGCAATGTCCGGGTCGAACTTAAAAATCCATTCAAGAGTTATAATTCTCCGGTTATGGCTCCTTATCATTCAGTCCGCTCGTAAATCGTCCGCGCTGTGTACGCGCTCTCAAGTTTTCCCATAAAATTCTCTCACTCTATCTTCTTCTAGATCGACGCGCCGTCCGGGCGCCAATATAGTATACATATATACAGCGAAGGGAGAAAAATTTTCTCGGATAATCAGCCATGCCTTGTCAATGTGTGCGAGGCTCTCGCGAATTTCGATATACACTATTGCCGTGTCTTTCGGCGAGTCAAAGCGAAGGGCGGCTATGTGCACATGCTGCCGCCGCCCGCGCGCGCGCTCGCGTTCTTGACCCAGATGTTGACGGCTGCGAGAGGGAGGGAGAGAGCGAGAGAGAGACAGAGAACGAGCGAGCCCAGGGCCCGGATGTGTGCGCCCCGATCGGGAGATTAACGTCGACGATCTATTGACTATCCATTCCGTGAAAAATAATAATGCTAACTACTTCGGCCTGAGATAGATTGCATAAATATTTATCAAAGTGGGACGCGCCCGGTATTCTAAACGACGCTTGATCTTTCTTCCTCGTTCAAAATCCGTTAGCCTGCACTCTCTCTCTCTCGCTCTCTCTCTCTACATGCTAGGGGATAAATAGCAAAATGATTTATTAGTATCGTGTACGTTGTACATTGTGTACAATTTTTATACGCATGTATACAAGACCGTTTTTCATTATTTAGGGGTTTTCGATTAAGTTAGAATCGATTTGTTGGAAAACTTTAAAATTTTTATTTATTACTTGTTTATATATCCTGATTTCGTCTAAGATTAATAAATATATGCAGAAAAAGTGTAATATATTGAGGAGGATATTGTGACACAATTGTGGATATTATTATAACTACGTTTGCACGACGAATGACAATAATCTAATGTATAGATAATATACAAAATTTTATCTTCCAGAGATCACGCAAACTATCTTAAAACATTTTCGTATCGTGTCACCTTGCACTGGCGTGATTTGTACAAACTTGGATTTTGAAAATAACTCATTGCTCGCATGCAACTTTATTTTTATTGCCAGGCAGTAATGAATAAGAATGACCTTCATGCAAGTCTAACATTACACGTGCCTCCTATATTATATAAGAGCTCGTATCTCGATATTGATGTCTCTATTGAACTGCAGTTATTTTTGATAAGTGTGAATGACTTTCTATCAACGCGCGCACAATCGCGTACAATCAATTTGAAGAAGCTATTTTCGTGCTGTGTAGGCAGTGTTTCTATTGATTACTAATACTGCAAGCAAAGGATTAACAATAACTACAGAAACAGGAGCTTTTGAAATGAAACCAACGTTCACGTAAATGTTCTTGTTCAAATTGTACTTTTGCCATTCGACATCTAGCACTTTATCAAAGTTTAGCATAAAAATTCTCAATGTTAACGCGAAGTAGCCGAAAATTTTCTTTTTATGCAGACGAGAGTGCGATAACAATGGAAAATCGCCATTCTATATTCTTAGTATAACGAGTTGGAACCTCACGGGGAAAGATTTGAAACTTTTACGACGTATAATCGCTTTAACAAGAAACTAATTAGTTTTTTGAAGCCGCGCGAAAAGTTTCGCATTACGATGCCGCCAAATGGTGCAGTTATGAGGGAATAAAATAAAAATAAAGCTTTGAAAAATTGCCACAACTTATGGTATATTAAAGTGAATCTTACTGAAACTCATTAAAATGTATTCACGTAAGTAAAATGAATTCTTTAATCAAAGCGTTGATAATTTATTATCATACATATACAAATCAATGTTAATATTTCGTATGTCAATTTAATTTATTTTTACAAAATGTGTAATACATAGCATACGAAATAGAATATGTACTGAATATTGGGACACAGATGTTATTCGATGAAACTCGATAACTCGAGCAACATCTCACAGTATTTGTGATCCGGCCAATACCATACAACAATATTGTATCAATACTGTAGAAACATGAATCTAAGGTACGCGGATAATATACAGCATCTTTTCTCGATTTTCGTAAATACACGTAGACCGTTAATCCTTAAATTCACTATTCGCTTTACCACGTACCGCCTTCTCCCACGCTATTATTTCTTTCCGGACTCTGCCCAACTCCGATACCGACGCTCGGGAGGGTTCGTTCTCCGCCCAAACGCGCAATCAATTAGCTCTCCCGAAGCTAATCGAGTTTGTGCGAGTTCACAAGAGAGAGAGAGAGAGAGAGGGAGAGCACGTGCGCTAATTAAAATTTTGCGGTCCTCGTGCAGAGCGCACAAGCTGCACGTTCGATCACAGAAACACGGACGCCAAACGGTTGACCAAGTCACGTCGATGGGAGAGAAAAGGAAGCAAAGTAGGGAAAAAATTTACGCTCGCGTATACACATACATACATACAACATACATATGAGAGGGGGGCGGGAGGGGAAGAGAGAAACAAGTCGACCTGCTTTTGCGTAGCCGGTCTTTTCGCAGACGCGTATCGAGGCCAACGTCGTCATTAAAATTACAAGACGGAGAGGAAACGATCGACCCGAAAGCATATTTCGTTGCTGAAACTCGCGAGTGCTCGCTTTCCTTTGAATGCGCTTTTGCTCGCCGTGTGAGCGCTGAATCGTCGAATTCGAGTGTTTTGAATTCTGCTTATTTACGACAGCGGATGCTCGCTGCTCACTCGCGCCTGGACTTGGTCTCAATGCGTATATCTACGCGACGAGCTTGATCAAATAGAAACTCGATATCCATATTAGCAAATCGATCGTGCGGTATCTGAGTGCTGATACGACACTTTCTGAAGTGTATCCCGATTCAGTCTACGTAATTGTTCTTGCTATTCTAAAAGGACTTTGTAAAATAAAATTTTCACATGTGTACTTTCAGAAAAAAATGATCATTCAAAGAAAATTTGGCGAAAGTTTGTTTGTCTGCAGTTTCGTAAAACACATATGTAGATACGATGTTTAACTCTTTCCGAATATTAAAAAGTAATGAAGTTTGGAATTGACTCATTGCATGCGTTTTCCAAACTTCGAACCGTTAGAATTTTAGTCGAATATTTTACAAATACGCTATTTTTACTACGAGAATTTTTTCCTTTCAACTGAAATAATAAAACAACTTAAGTTCTAATATCGATATTATTATTTTTTTCAATAACGTTCGTATCGTAGTTGTATGAAAAGAACGATCGATTATAATTAGTATAAACGTGTGAAGAAATGAGTTATTTAAGAGCAAGATTACCCGAAGCTTTCAGACAGTGCGAAAAAACGCGAAAGCAAAAAGTATTGACAATGATATATCGTCAGATAGAGCAGATAATAGTTAAAAGAATAGGAAAAATTCTGTAACTAATTACTTCTTTAATCGTAGTAATGTAACAAAGTCATAAATGTAATTATGATGATAATAAAAATTTATTTAATCTTTTATCTCATAACATTTGAAATTGTTGTAAAATATACTCAAAAAAAGTTGTACCTAATCTGGACAGAGCATCATCTTTCTGCACCTATTAGTAAAATATATATATTACAACACATATCGTTACTCAGGGTTTTAAAATATTTAATTTAATTATTCATGAACTATGGTTGATGAAGCCTCATTATGGCTGAAGAAAAATAACCAATTTTCAACTTAATGTGCAATATCTTTTGTTTGAAAATTTGAGATTCTAAATTTTATATGATTTATATCTTAAAGTTCATAATAAGCATACAGTAATCTTGCAAGAATATACAGTATACAGATTGTTTCGTGTGGTTTTTTTCTCAGTACGTATTAATTAAATACTTAGGGGTGGGCCACTGTCTTGCTCGAATCAATCAGAAGCATAGCATTCAAGCTTTCTCATAAGTTTGACAGACAACATCAATGGCTGGTTGATGGGATATCTGTTCTCATATCCTGTTTGTCAGACATTTCAGAATTACGTTAAAGTAAGAATTGACAGCCAGAAACTAGCTACTACAAGTGCAAGTATCATTAAGCACCTGTCTAGGAGTGATCGAAATGAATCTGGTGCAAATAATTCGCAGTAGATATTGAGTGGTCAACAATAGTGACGAGATGGAATGGTACAATGAAAGAAATTCTACGTGAAACTACGTCTATCTACCATTTCTAAGCACACGCTACTATGGATGTGTGAGTCTGCATTATAGAGCTTGTAAAGTAAACTCAACTCTTCGTTCTATCAGATGAAGAATTCTACACACACACACTAGTCATTGGGGTAATGAAAGTATCACTGATCGTTTAATGATAGAAACTAAAAATATAATAAAAGACACAAATAATTTAGCGAAAACTCACGCATTGTGATTCAATGTATTTACTCGCTACATATATATTATAGTTCTTTGTCCACCGTAGAAAACTTTCAGAGAGTAAACTTGCCACAAAGATATCATTTCTCGTTGCTCTGCTTACACATATACCTGAAAAAATACTACAGTGGTACGCTGAAAATTGTTTGGAATGGCTTTCCTTTATTATTTTTTAATCGTGTATCTGATTCGTATTCAAATTGAGTACGATATTGTAGATGAGGTCGACCTTTCGTTGCTCGTTGCTCTCGAAAACATCGCCAGTGCAATGTAAACAAAATCCCTCGGGATGTGTCAATTCGTACAAACGATAGGCAAACGAGTTCACGAAAATATGCTATACCAAAATACTTATTTTATTCATAGTTTATTTTTAATCTTCATTAAAATAAATTATACCATTCCAGTGATGAACAAGCTTTTTGTATAGCTATTTTTACTTGTGACTAATGCTACACTTTATAAAAATTTGAAAAATAAAGAAAAAATTAAGTACTAGTAATCTGTCGCACAAACAGTAAATATAATATACCAGAGAAATGAGTAATATTTTTAGTGAAGGGAAGTTTTGTGCATCTGTATCATAGTTGTACATAAATGAAAGGTATACTCTTTGATGTCTATTTAAAGGAATTTGAATCGAAAAGGCCGCACTGAGGCGTTAGTTAGTTTTGATCTTGTCCTTAATCAGCAGGGACTGCCGAATAAGTAAATGAATTAAGAAGAAGGTAGACTGAGAGAGCAGAAGAACGCGACCAGTAGAGGGAGAAGGCGCAACCCAAAGGCGTCGGAAAGAAGAAACTTTTGCAGTTTTAACTTTTCCGAAAGTTTTCCTTGGACTTGCCATTCAAGTACCATTTCTCTATTTATACTTATCTTTGCTAGCCGACCCTGAAGAAAGACTTTTCTTATTTACGTGCGAAGCCACGACGGAAAATACTATGCGGAATTGTATCTCGTTTGAAAATACTACTCGTACTTAATTCATTTCCTTTATTGTTGTTGATAATATATACTTGACACATTCGTATTGACTATTACGAAATATCTCTCTTTTAATATTCTTTAGAAAGTATTTGCATTTCTAATGAATTTAGAATGCCAAGTTCCCAGTTTTTAGCATACTTATGATGGCTCTTACATCAAACTTTTATGGTTCAATAAGATTCAATTTTACTACTTCATGATAAAGTTTCTAATGGTCCTAATGGTCCTACTGACTTCATTTCCGTTCAATTTTAAGTTATTTTAATAAATTAGCTTCATGGTTGAGTGCAAGCGTACAAACGGCAGCTTCGTGAGTTTACGTTATCTTCGTTACTTACTTTTTTACACTTTCTTGTTCAATTTATACGTAAGACTATGATTGATTCATAAGATGTCACCTTTCTATTATTTTATGGAAATCATGAGTTATTATATTTCATGAATAGTTTTAAATTGTTCAAAAATTCATATATTTGATTATTATTTTAAAAATAATCTTTAAAATCAGTTATATGTTATAGGATGTTTGGATTTAAATCATAAAGTCCAATATAAACAAGTACGATTTATCTCAAAATTGTAATAATTGAAACTGAACAAATTAAAAACAATTCCATTAATATTTCGTCGTCTCAATAAAAAATTTTTTACTGCTTCTACATGCAAATTTGAATTAAAATACATTATAAAAATGACAAAAGAATAGGTTTATTATGCACAATGTCTTAGGATCTACTAAAAAGAAATTCATTCTGAAAACATATATTTCATCACAAGGTTGGTAATTCAAAAGCCAAGGCTCAGCGGATCAAAGAATTCAAAACTCGTACTCGTTCAAAAAGATCGCGACTTCAAAGAAATCAAGCGCGTCGGCGAATCTTCAAAGTCGCACGTAAAAAAAGAGCCGCGGAAATAATTGAGCAAAGTCATCATACGGCATTGAAATAAAGCGTTCATCATTCTTAAGAAGTGGAAAATTTATAGTTCCACATCGTTGTGATCGTCATGGATGCACGTGGCGATCCTCTTATTACGCGTTCTAATCCCGTGTATCCAGTATGTCATCTCGATTGAGCAGGCGAGTGGGAAGAGAGAGAGAGAGAGAGAGAGAGAGGAGAGAGAGAGAGAGGAGAGAGAGAGGAGAGAGAGCTGTATGCACATTGTGGCCCACATAGCGCTCAATACGATCGAACACTTCGATCAGCGCGCCACTGTTGAAGGCAGCGCGCCTGCGTGCGAGGCAGGGTAAAAGAACATCTAACAAGTACGTGGAAAAAAGTGGTTATCTGACAAGATTGGCTTGGCTGTGTAAATTTTTATTGTGTTAATCATAACTTTTTACGATTCTTTTTTAAAAATATGTTTTTTTTCTTGTAAAAGATTAATATAACATGTGTTGCAAATTATTACATGCATTAATTAGTTAGATATTTATAAATAAATAAAAATCAAGTAATTTCTGTACAATAAGCTATTTGATACATTTTCAACTACCTAATGATCTTCTTTTAAACTTCTTTTATGATATCTAAAGGAACTGATAGAATCATAAGTAAATTGAGATTTGAAAAAATTTTGAAGTATAATTGTATTTAATTTAGAAAAATTTGAGATTCTAATATCTGCACTTAAATTTTTGTTATGTTGCATTTTAAAAAAAAAAATATAAAATGTTTATGTCTCAGTATGATTTAAAATTAGTTGCTGAGGGAAGTAGTTACTGTAAATTTCCCAAGTAGAGTATTAAACTGCCTCTGAGGCTGATACCGGCGTGAAACAGACTAAGATAATGCGTTAATCTCTTTATAAAGGTCATTCCATCGTATACACTTTGAACTTAAGCTATTATTACAGTAAAGCAACGTCGAAATTGTAGTGAAATCTGCATTTAAGAAAAATTTTGATCTTCGTTCATAGAAATTATTTTTAATTCGAAGGCTATATTAATTACAATATTTTAAATAAATCTAATGTTCCAACAATTTGAGAACTTTTGCGTTTCCATACTTATGTAAATTTTTATTAGTATCAAGTTCAAGTCGCACAACTCACGTTCTATGCAGCTAGCGAACAGATCATTTCTGGAATAATCGACTAGCATAAGAAGTAGTAATGTCTTCTTGCCCAAGCAAACACATTTGTCAGAGCGAATTGACTGCAAACTATACGGAAGAAGGGCGCGCCAAACCGATCTAACCCTACCGACCGTGTTTTTCAACCAGACTCTGCAAGATTCGAAAATTACCTAAAGAAATGCTCGTACGGGAAGAGGACGAGCGATGAGACTGGCCCGGAAATAAAATGCAAATGGACCGGGCGCTCGACGCATCGCCTATCTTTTTCGTTTTCTCCCTCTCTCTCTTTTCGGTGAGCAATGAAGCTCACTTTACATTTTAGGTACAAGAGTACATATATACATATACTATCACACACACACATATATACAGATTTTGGACGACGAAAAGTTTCGCGGTTTGGCCCTCGACAAATTTGCCGTCGATTGCCCGCTTGTATACAGCCTTTCATCGCGGCAGTTATCCGAGGCGAATCGTTGACCTACCTCCCACTGCCCGTTATAAATTCTTTAACCTCCTTTCCAGCCTGTTTATTAAAGCTGTTATTACGGATAATAACAAAGAATGCGAAGCAGCGCGGAGTGATTGCAGAGAGAACTTTAGTTCTTTCAATTGTCAGGGTCAGGAATGAAATTGTGTACATACATAACATTATTCTGTTCGATGAATTTACTTTAAGTTGCCATAAACATCGTTCGTTGTGCCGTAAGAAAACATCAACTACTGCCTGTATTACAGCAATTACTCGTTAAGTCTTTCCTGCAACGATTCATTAAAGTTTTCATCTCCGATTAGAACAAAATGGATGTTACAGTACAACAAAGTCAACCTTGTTTTTTAAAACATAAAACTTTATCTTGTAAATAGACCTTGTGATCTAAAAAAATTTGACTGTGTTACTTCATCGATATTCACTTTATATCGGGACCTACAGTAACAAGGTCAGATTAAGATCGCAGTAAAAAAGCTCTTTTGAAATTTCGGTGAGCTTCTTCTTTTTTTCCAGAACAATACCTCTCTATTCTAACCGTTTAATATACCCACCCTAAATTTCACGGTAAAAACACGTACATATATCCTTTCATCTTTATTTCCCAAGGCTCGTGAAAATTAGTAATTGAAATCACGTGTCCCCGTTACTGCACTCTTATCTCTCGCGTTCATGCATAAAGCATCGTTCAATTACTCACAATCGCCTACTCTTATTAAACAATCGGGACAGGCAGAGCTTATCTCACACCGAAATCGTCCGACTTTCCGCACGCAGTCGCTCCCCTTTGCCAAAACACGTGTCGCCTGTGCCCCGTGAAATATTCGCGACCGCGCGAGAACCCCGGGGATCGCGTATCGCCAGCGGCGACGTCCTTGCGTATCGGCCATGTACGTGTACATATAGACGGACGCAGATATACCGCATAATATGGAAGGGCATATGCGAGACACGCGCTACGTGTACCTATTCACATTTTCGGCCAGTATAAGCTCGTGCGGTGGCGGTGGTGGTGGTGGTGGGTGACTTCCTTCGTCGTCGCCGCCCACGCGCACCGCAGCGACTTTCTGGCAAGCAGCTCTACTGCCTTATACTAGCGCAGGAAGAGCAATGGGCCATAATTTACGATTTATTATCCGGCTCGTTCGCGTCCGCTTTCCGCGACTACTCTGGCCCCCCGACTCCTATACTCCCCTCTCTAGGTTCTGCGCCTGAATTCATTCGAGCGCAAACTGCGTTATTTTTCCCGCGCCAGAATCTAAAGACACACACGCGTACATACACTGCGGTCCCGGGTGGACGTTTTTTCATATTCTGACCTATTCCACCACTCTCTCTCTCTCTCTTTCTTTCTTTCTCTCTCCTTCTTTTTCGCGCTGACACGTTTGTCTTTTTCTCCGTTCGTTAATCGATGCACGTCGTCGAGGGATTGGGTCGTCTATAGGCAGAGCCTTCGAGGAGGCAGTTTTGAGAAATCGATCTCGTTTGAATTGAAATGAGAGGGTGAAAAAACAAAAGATGCGGTAAAAGCGGCGATGATTATTTTTTAATCCAACGGATTCTGGCGAGTGTGTTGTGTTCATGCGTACAGCTGTAGTTTTGATTTTTCTGAAAGGCCGATGTTGGAAGTTATTTTTAGGTCGCTGATTGTGATACCGAAACCTGCTTTTCAATTTCAAAATGATGGAATTGTGCTGCACTTTTAACAACTTTTCTACTAATTGATAACATCTCGTACTTTTTAATTATAACGTTGAGATTGAAATGGGATTCAGGAGAACGTATATAGTATATTCAATAACGATGGTAGATAGATATATATGTACATGGTAGAAAATCGTGGTAAATAATTCTCCGAAAAACCTTTTAATCCCATTGTGGCTTCTGGTCATTATAAGGATTAATTCGGACGCGAAGGTTATAAAATGAAATTTAGAAACTCACAGAAAGTTACAATCCGACGGGTCGCTGACGTCTACAAGTCATCCTTTAAAATTTATCACTGCGTTTTCCATCACCTAATTACCGTGTAAATTTAATTCTCATCGCGAATATAAACCAGTAGTCCGCACTCTCGTAACAACGATGGCGACGACGACGAGAGTAGAGTTTTGCGCTTTTATTTCGCGGCTAACCCAGTTTTTCCGTACGCGCGTCTCGGACGATATGTATATTACATCGCGGACGACAAACGCAAGTAGTTCAAAGCAACGGCCGGGGAATGCGTCGCGCGCTATAATCCGCGCAGCCGAAACCACCGCGCACTCTCGCGCGAGGCGTCATTAAAGTGAAAATTACGCAGTTCCCAACTATCTAAACCTCCCTGCCAAGCCGCCACTGTAACCCTAATTCTTGCTATATGGCACATGTATGTGTGCGAGTTTATTCGGCGCGAATGCATGAAACGAGTATATCTGGCGCGAAAATGGTTATCGTACGCAGTTGACTTTCTTGAGATTTTCCGTCAAATGATCATGTGTTGATACGGAAATATAGCAGAACAACTTTCAAATTAAACATGGAGGGTGACACACAACAATGGAAAAAAAACTTTCAAATTAATAATGTCATAATCAATAATTTTTTTCAGTGCATTATTTAGCAAGAAAAGCATTTTATTCAATCAAAGCAAATATAATCTAAATAATTTATCTAAACATATACAATAGCTTATTTTATATACATACAATAGGACTTCCGTAAAGTATACGCAACGACAAAGTGTGTCACATTACATAAAAATGTAATAGGCTGTCTATATTTAGAATAGCTTTACGACGTTTAATCCATTTAAACTGCTTTATTTATACTCTCATTGCTACGTTTTAAATAAAGCTAGTGTGCACCGCAGCGCGAGCTATCTCTTGCGCGGACTTCAAGAATAACTCGTGAAAAGGGTACTTTATGAGCTCTCGCGACATCTCTCGCTGCGCGCACCACGCGAACGTCTCGAAAAGAATGTAACGACCCCAAAGTCGTGAAATGCAAAATAATAAATTCTAATTCCCACGTTGCCTGCGCGTCGCGACTGTTTGGCGCTCTCTTTCTTTCCTCCCCTCTCAATGAGTTTTGTCTCGCAGAGGTCATAACACACAGGGACTCGAACTAATGTCCCAGGCGGTATAGGTGTGCGCACCGGCTCAAGGGCTCAAATTTATAAGCTTTTCCAAGTTTTACGAGGTACCCTAATGAGGCAGCAGCTTTCCGCTGCCTCTCATGCGGATGATTCTATCGTTCTCGCCGGCTGGAAGATGCTACTGCTGCTGGTGTTGGCTGCGATCGTTAAATTTTATCACTCGTAGGCTCGTGAACCAGGCTTATAATATACCAAAAAAGGGAGGATTGCAACGCGCGATGCCCTCGTCGTTCGTCCACCTCCTCGTTTTCTTTTCTTTTCCTCTTTTTACAGAGGGCAATCACAGGAAAATGTTGTAAAGCTCTGAGCGCAATTTGTAAAATTACTTTTTTACGATTCGTAGGAATAACGATGAAGCGCATCCGCAGACAATGAAAGGGTTATTGTGCATGCTTATTGCCAGTGCTTTTGTGACGCTGACGTCGAAAAATAACTGAATTAATAAAAACGAAATTTTTATTTCGCCCACAAAAGCGTATTATGACATTTTTTTCCAAAGAATATGTCATAGAAGTATATGAAGAAAGTTTGGAATAACGTTCGGCCGAAGTTCCCATAAAAATGTACATGCGGTTTGCCAGTAAGTAGGTACGTTCCGAGTTTAGCCAGACGTACACTCGTTGGAAGGTTATGTATCTAGTTATTTGTTATATGAATACTACATGTAGGGAGTTGTAAAGTTAATTTAAAAAATCTTCACCGTTTTGAATAAAGAAAACGCTCTTATTAATTTACAGTAACTCTTAAGTGTAAAAGTAAAAAATATATATATATATATTATCAAGATGTCAGCGCTCGTCTTTACAGCCTTAAAGCATGTTCCACTTTTTAATAACACAACTTTGCAAAATCGTCAAAACCGCTGTATCTTTCCCCCATGTGAAATAATCCGTGAGAGTGGAAATCAGCGGTGAGAACAATGCAAACTTCTTAACAGTACGAGATGGGAGAGCTTGTCAAGACGTTTGTACGTTTATTACCGCAGGTCAAGGAGTTGCGCAGATAAGAAAATATTAGAACAGCAGCTTTCTTCGTCTATAATATCGCAGCATTAAATACACTCTATCTGTATAGTCGCACAATAGTGCGGGCGACGCTCGACCGGCGAGAGTCAAGGATATTCGCTTTTGTTGTCTCGGGGGTGAAACGGTTTCCCTAACGGCTTCTCTCTCGCAATATTTAGCTCACCTTTTACCTTATTATTTTGAAATAATCTCCTTTCCTCTCCCATTCATCCCTTTATCTCTTTATACCTGTTTCTTGTTAGCTTTTGAACGATATTGTAACCTTAAAGGAGTTTGTTATTTGATGTTGTAAATTTCCACTTTACAAGGATACTTATCGCTTAACATTATATATAAGCTTAAATACCAGGCTATTTCGCTATTATTAAACGTATACATTTAGTTCGATTTTTTTTAATATACTTTCTAGATAGAGTTATGTTTTTTCATGATTAAAAAAATAGTATTCATAACACGTACAAAAATATTTAACCTTTGCATTTACAGATAAAGTAACGCTGCATTATTAACGTAAATAAATGCAGATGTTGATTGTTGAAAGAAAACAAAACTTTTAATTACTCCAAAACAAGTGCACAAAAAATATCACCACAATAAAGCGCCACAAAATTGAAACAATATTTTGTCTCTTACAATGACTCAAGCTTTCTATTAACCTAATTATTTAACACACACATACTTTCATAATAATCCTGCGTATACCCCAATACCGATTTTAATAGCCAAAAAAAAGACACGTCGCTCTAGCGTACTCGTCGATTCCGCGTACACACATCACCGCCTCTTTTGCTTCTATATCCCCGCGTGCGCACAGACTAAGCCCCGATCGGGTCGTTTTCTCGCTCTCTCTCTCTCTCTCTTCCATCGTCGACTCGCGCACGGTTTTCTCTATCGTTCACGGCACCGGAAGGGAGCAACCGGAGGGAACAGCCCGCGCTCTCACGCTAAATTATTAAGCCAAACATCCGATTTGTCGGCCCGGGCGAACGCTAATTGCAAGCATCTGCAGCTGTACTTGCGGTGTTTATCTGCACGTCGTTAAACCGGTCCGTCGCGCGTGGCTTCTACAGATATATATATTTATACGTGTGGCGTCGGTTTTAAAAGTGTATAGCGGTCGCCGACGGAAAATATATATGCACGGCGTGGTGAGCTATTGCTCGCGGTTTGGTCGACGAGTTTTTTTTTCCCTTGGTCTTATGCATTATGCCGTGTTAAGCTTCTGTGCCGGGTCACCGGTTGCGTAGTTGATTAAATCCCGTGATAAATATTTGTTTAACGAAATAGGAAGAGTAAGCTGTGTATATTTTATTAATGTTGATTGCTTCTCTTTACTGAACGCAAAACGTCACCGTTTATAAAGTGAACAAACATTACTACGTATGTTAATATTTATTGAGTTTTACTAAAATAATATTTAAAAATATGACAGAATGTTATATATCAATTGACATTGTTAATCCATAAAGCAAACATTGTTTTTGTAAACGAATTTATAAATATGTATGAACAAGTTGAGATAAAGGGAACTGTACAACTTTTTGCTCAAATAATTTAATACTGTTAACTCGTGAAATTTACAAACCAATAGAACATGCGCATATGTACCTGTCACGCATTTAAAGTAGATGTTTTGGTGAGTTTGTATTCCAAGAAATATACGACTAAACAAACGAATGTATATATGTATAGAAAATCCGAGGTAGCCGAAAAGCAAGAAACCGTTTGGATTCAATGTCAGGTTATTCAAGCATTTGTTTGACCAGCCCAGTAGTCTTTACTCTCATTTAGCTGTACGTGCAGTGAGTATAAAGCCACGAAAGTCGTCGAGACGCGGGACGTATTTCGACGTCTCGCATCGGTTTTCCTTTCAAGGACGATGCCGACGATAACATCGGATTATTCTCACACTCGAAGAAGTACGAGCCGACTCAGACGCCTTCGTATTGCCACTTAGTGGTTCTTATACTGTGTTATAAATCGAGTATCTCTTTCACATGCGTGAGACTTTATTCAATTGCGTTACCTGAGATACGATATACAGTCATAAGTATTTTTATTCTACTTTCGCCACGTTCATCATTGTTTCCAACTCTTTCATTTAACTTTTCATTTTCACTTTTCGTAGGTGCAATACTTGCCGATTCTTTTCAAATAACCTTTTCTTCATTTTGGATTTGATGTCCTGGTAAATGGCTTGATTCACAGTAGCGGTCGGAAAATCTGCTGTTACAAGGTTCATTTTGATGGTGTTGCAGAATAACGCGAAGGATATTCGGTTTTACGTGACTGTAACCTCGTAACCTCAACTGTAGGGGGAAATTGTCTATGGAGCGTATTTTGCCTCTACGATACAGTGTGGAATTGATGGCATCGGTCTCAAATTGCGAGTATTGATTGACAGATTTCCAATAGCCAAATATTCCTTTCACGTTAAAAATCTCGTAAGTGGAATGAAATTTCGAAAAGTGAATAAGGAAATAATTTATTTTCTTTCGGGTTTCGGAAAACAAATTTGTAAATATCTTTATAATTCTGAAAAATACATTTTCATTATAGAAGCGTACTTCATTATTATTGAATAGAGTTCAAATCTTTTTGCCTTCTCTTATTTAAAAGAAAATAAAGTTGCGTTATAGAAAATAGTAATATTACTCATTTTAGTTAATGCAAAAATTTATTTTCCATTCTATTAGAAATGTACGGTAATTTCTAACTAATAATTAGCTGAGTAGTACTAAAAAAGATTTTTTTATTTTAGGCTACTCTAAAATTTGAGAATATTAACAAAAAAGAAAAAAAAATTAAAACATGCATATTATTCACCACAATTCGTATCTCATATGTAAAAATCAAAATTTTCGAGACTTCCACATTTAGTATTGCAATAACAATAAACAGTGGTGAAAGTTATTTTGGTCACTTGATGACTTACGATGATCCAAACTAGGAAAATATCAAATTTATATGAAATAAATACTGTAAATTCAAAATTTTCAATTTAATATTAAAGTCGTTGTGGTAGCTGTTTAATATATCATTTTTTTCAATTATTTTGAAAATCAAATTAACCAAAGTTCTGACGCGTTACCAAAGGATTTTGCCAGTTTCATTGAAATAAAAAACAATTATATTTGAAATGACATTGAAAATCAATTTTCAAAAGCTAATTTGACCAAGGGGTTTTAACTTTAAAACTGTAATGAAACTCAGCAAATCATGAACTTAAAATATTAGACGTAAAATATGTTTGATAAAAAATGCAATACTTTTTATATATCTTCTCTTAGAATTACAATACGACTGACACAATAGTAGATAATTCATCACTTTTAGAATTTGAGTTATGAAGCGAATTGCAACGGAATTCTTTTCCGCCTGATATTTGAAATGAAATTCTACATTCTTGCGTAAAATGAATTAATATAGACTTATTTTAATATGGTAAAAATAATAGTTTCGATTCGAAATGTGTCTAGATTAATCATTTTTTGTAGTTAAACTTTACGTCAATATTCGAATTCCTTAAGTTCGAAAGTGCTAATAAATTATCGGCTTTAGCGTAGTTAACTAAACTTGTACTAGCCTGGGAATTCCCGTAATATTAATCCTTGTTAGCATCCATTATATGGATGATGGATTAGTAATAAAGCTATTGTGCGTCAATTCAGTATGCACAACTTCATAGAAATAGAATGTGAACAATGTTTACATAGCCGCTTATAGGATGCATTGATATTTTTAAATGTGAAAATTATTAGAGCAAATATAATTCCATAATAAGCGAGTTTCTGTTATAACGCGAGTATATCATTAACTTTCACAAACGAACGATTGTTATATACAAGAATGAAATGTATAATTATTACTGTGATACTCTCCAGAATTGGGTCATAACAATGTTATTTGAATTTATGTCCATTCTAAATTAACAAATACTTATATGTATAAAAATATATTTGCGAGTGATATTTTATGAAATTGTATTCGAAAATATTAACATTTGAATTAACACTTGTATTTGTATGAGTTAATTGAAATTTTAAACAGATTGAAGTATAAAAATTTCTCCGTATAATAAAAACATAATCACCCCAAAATACTTTGTCAATGACGTGTGTCAGAAATTAACTATTTATTCATATAATTTGAACGAAAATTCTTGGGCGTTACAAAGTGCAAGAATCCTTTATTTATAGAAAAGAATTATGAATTTAAATATAATACATGTTTCATAAATTAGTTAGTCAGCCTTTCGTATAAGAATATGTATGTGCTATATATTTATTTTATACAATTCAACCAACGGAAATAATTCCAGTTCTATAATTTAAGATAACACCAACAATAAAACGAGTAAAACCAAAAATAAACGTTGGAAAGGCAAAAAAAACACTCAATATCACTCAAGATCAAAATATCTGTAAACGAACGAGATAATAATACCACGGGAACGGACGCGACTTTCCACGCGCGCGCGCACTCGATTGCTTCTTGTCGATTGCTTTTTCACGGACGCTTTCCCACTCGTTTTCGTCATCTCTCCACTCCCTCTTCCTTTCTCCTCCCTTTCGTCATCCCCACCAGTTTATATCATTCGCGAAATTAACGCGTTAATTTACTTTCGCGGCGTCGTGGAATCCGCACAGTCTGCTTACTAATTAGCCCGTTAAACACTCACGTGTGTGCATGTGTGTATCTGCGTACATGTCGTCGAAAATTTGGCTAACAAGGCGAGAACCGCGTGAGAGAGCGAGAGAAAGAGGAGAGCAGAGATTCGCGATGCTGATCCGACGACGAATTGTTACGCGGCACTTTGATCTCTCACGATTGAGGCTTTGTTAACGCTGCACGAGAGCGACGGTGATAATGGAACTGAATTACAATTCTGGTAATGAATTACGCAGCTGAAGTATCAAATGATTAATCAATTATTGGTGGAGTCGTTGTATATCAATTTGTTACTTTTCTAGAGTTAATTAACCATTCTTCACTATAACTTCCTTTGTTGTTTATTTCGTAACAAATTATGCACCGTTCTTCCATTAATCTTGTTTATTAAGCCTACGTAACGGCACACTATTCAATACACCTGAGCCCTAAAATCGTTTGATATCCATTATTGGCAGTATAATCTTGGTTTAAAGGAATATCGTGTATTTTGGGCGGCTGCCATATCCAAGGTAATTACTGATTTATAAGACATAATTCTCCTACTAAAATCATGTCAAAAATATTAACAAAAAAATAAACATCATTTAATTTTAAGGAAGACAAAAATTTTTCAAAAAGCCATGATCATTCCATCACACACAGTACGAGAAAATCATATGTCATGGCTTTATTCTGTCATGTTATTTTTGCTAATCTTATAGAAAACTTAAATCATTTGTATTCAATATTTTTCTCCTTGTATATACAAAACTATACCAAAAGACAAAAATACAAAATCATGCCTTACTTTACTTAATAAATATCAATGAAGTCAATAGAGAATGCGACAAACGACGCTCCAAGAAAATAAATATTTCCTAACATCTTTCGAGAAAGTGCCACGTCGCATAAATCACCCCTAGCTCCTGTATGTGTTTATTCGAAGGCAGACTCGCACACTTACATACGCGCATGTGTGTATGTGGGTCTACCATAATAACTCAAATAAAATTTATGATCTAGAATATCCAACTGTGCTCGCTGGGGCGCACACATATAGACAAATACAAACCCACATACACACACATACAGGCGGGAGGAAATTCCCAACCCCGCTGCGCTTTCCCGAACTTTTTCCGTCAGCGCGCCGCGCAATTGACCCTCCCACCCTCCACATTCGTGCCGATAAAGCGCGGTGCTGGCGTGCGGATATTGGTTTAGTTAGCATAACTTGAGCTACCAGCACTTTTCCATCTTGGCGACGACGCGAGCGCGGCCTAATTCTCGCCCTCTCTCTTTCTATTTCTCTCTCTCTCTCTCTTTCTCTCGACGGTTATATCCGTATATAGAAACGGCATTAGCCGGCGGGCCGATAAGCGGCGGCGCACGAGACAAACTGCGAGTTCTCGAACTTTCGCAGCAGTCCGGAGACTCTCTCTTGCTTAACGTCTGTGTGTGTATTTCGAGGAGAGGGAGGGAAGGAGAGAAGATGGCAGAGAAGAAGGCAAGGTCTCGAGCTCCTTACTATTCATGGACGCCGCGACTCGAGCGCCTGACCATAATGCCGCACTACTACTTAAACGAGACAAAGGAGATTTTATTAACTTCTTGGCTTGTCGACTATTCATGCCTCTCGCCAGCGTCGTGGCTTCTTATTGTTACAGAAGGGGGTTGCATTGCACCGTCTATGGCGACGGTGGAGCGATATTCAAGTGTCTCCATCCGTCAATATCGCCTTTTTAATCCGTAGAACGTTATGCGGATGGCAATGAACGGGAACTCAAAGTGATTACTAGTTTTATTCAATAAAAATTTTGCAAACCCGTAGTTCTTAAAGTGAAACTTATCGAGTTTGTTTTTTGTCATGTGGTTTTTGTGCAAAAGATAATAGACCTTGAAACAACCTCTGTGAATTTGATAGTAGCATATTCTTTGCTTTCATTTCAATGTCGACTCATTGAAGTAGAGAAGATTGTGGTGAAATCGAATACTTTTTAGAAATTATTTATTGTAGAAAGATAAAAGATAACAGCAATAAGTAATAGTAAAGCGGTATTGAATATTCTAAAAGAAACAAAAATTTAAGAACATTATCTGGTAAAGAAACATTTTATTAATAATTAACAATGAAAAAGCATAATGTGTTTGCAACAAGATTATACATTCTATGACTGTTACGATGAATATCATCTTACAAGCTCGATAAATTAATCTCTTTTGAAATAGATGTAGGAGGAATTTATTGCTCACATGCCAATCTTATATAGAATGATAATCGAAACATTATTATATGGAAAACATTACCACCACGTCACCTCCTATTTAAAATTATAAAATTAATTTCTATTTGAGTATGTTAACGTCTGGTAAACTTACTAAATTATTTTTTAATTTTAATCTTTCTTTTATAAGTTGAATTTCAAATCTATTAGTAAAAAGTTAAAATTTCAATCTAAAGTTATTTCAAGTAATTTCAGTTATTATTTTATAATTAAACTTTTTAACTGTTCAAAAGTAATGAAATAATGTTATTACGCAGGATTATTAGTTTATTATTAAATATAGGTACAGCAACTTTATCATTGTTTAAAATTTTATGAAAACTAGTTAATTTATAAGCATTTACTAAAAGTAATTAAAATTAATTAAAACTAAAAAATATACCTTTAAAACATGAAATATGCGAATGTTTTATACAATCGAGTCTTTTAATATAGACAAAAAACATCTAATGATTTTTATTTAATTATAAAATCTTCTTATAAAATTATAAGACTGAAGGTACTGAGGCGTACAGACTGTAACTGTTAACACTAGTTAAATATTAAAGTCAAGATGGAAAATGGAAGTACAGATTAAAAAGTATGAACAAGCTGAATCAAGAGTCTGACGAGAAATAGAGATAGTACAAGTCGGCTGAATATCGATGGGTGTCTGCGCTCGGATGCTAATTGCGAGAGAGAGAGGGAGAAAGAGAGAGAACAAGAGTTTCTTTTGAAAATTGGGTCGCATTATTTTCGGTTGATAAAGCAAACCTCGCGCACGTTCACACAAATAACTTAAGCCGTCCTGATAAAATATTCGTCCCTTTTCTAAACTCAACTCTTTTGCCTTCCACATGATGTTAACTTGAGCCTTCAGAGGCAAGTCTTATTTGTCGCGGGCGATAAGAAAGAATTTGATTTAGGGGATGATAGCCAAAGTTTTTAAGTCTCCTCCAGAAGTTGGCAATCCTTATTGAACATTTAAATAACTACATTATAGATAGCAAGGAGTTATGTTTTACTTACCAGTGCCAAGCGCGTTAAAACTTTCAGTCCTTAATGTCGAAAAACGAGATCAAAGTGTGCATTGGTATATATATACATATAATTCAGATTTATTTTATCGATAGTCTGGACAACTATAATTTAAGAGGGAAGCGTTTAGAATTTATGACACTATCAAATACTGATAAAAACATAATAAACTACAGTAAAGTTAGAGGGTATACTCATTTAAACACTATTTTATCTTCTTCGAACCAATAATAACAATAAAATTAGAGTTTTATAACTTTAAGTCGTTGCAACATTAGATAAATTGGAATACACCTTCTATGATTAGGTGGAATTTTATTTTGCACAAAATAATTCGTTATGAAAGAATAACCTTTATGTAGGTTTTTTAATTTAAATATGTACTTTATAAATTTATATTTGTAAATTTAGATCAACTTTTTTATTGTCAAACTATATTTTACTAATGATATGTTCATTTTAATAATATTTACGAAGAAAATATTTGTTTCTGAAATAAATTAATCAAAACATAGTGGAAAATTGATACAGTTCGTCCAAAAACTTTTGATAAAATAATCAAAAGTTATGCACAAAATTAAACATAAACTTTAAATAGACTAATACTTACAGCTTCATTAATTCACTTCCTGTTTATATTTCTAACTTTGTCGAACCAAATAAACTCGACTCTAAAATTACGGTATTTCAAAATACTATTGCACTTGCGTGACAACGCCGTTCAAAATAGATGCTCATCGCTGGAGTTATGAAGCGGAAGAGACGAAAAAAGGGATAAACGAAGGCGGACGAGGTGACGGAAGAAATTCCATGCGACCAGTGCGGTGTAAAAGTTTGCTGTTCGAACTTTCTCCGGCCCAAAAGAGGAGGATGGAGAAAGAGAGACGAGAGCCGCGGTCGCGACGTCCTCACGTTAACCTAGCAACGCTGGAAACTCTTCGCGAAAGTATACCAAAGACGACGAATTCATTGAAATTAAACAGAGATTCGAGGAGCGCCATTCGCGCGTTAATGTAAATGCGCTAAGTGCAGGATTTCTATATAAGCTTTTGCGCGCTTTTCGGTTTATATTTGCATTTTTTTTTTGTGAGTGAGCGAATGTATTGATTGTATATCTCAATCAAGTTCTCTAAATTATTATAACTTTTCCATTTTAAATTAGTATTATCAATGTAACTTTACGTCTATTAAAATAATTGTTCTAGTTTCACCTTACTTATAAATAATAATGTAATTTAAACAATAATCATATTATTATGATTTACGTATGAATTATATTACTATAAAACTTACTTTTGAAAATTTCCTGAAATGTGCATTGTAGCTAATAGTATTTTGATGGCTGCACCTTGATACGTACCTTCACATTTCGCAGGATTCTGTATTGAATCAGAGCTTTATTCTTTGGTTGGAGCCCTCTTGACTTCGATCAAAACTCTTGACTTTATATAAGCTTCTAGAGTTCTATTGAGACAAGTTAGGATCCGAGCCCTATGGAGACATTATTCTTGTTTCGAGGTGAAAGTAAAGCGGAAGCTTTTGGTCTCAAATACTTCTAAGAGGTTGGAATATTTCTTATGGAACGATGACTTCAAAGACTTATGAAAATAAGCTCATTATCATAACTAATATAAGTCATAAATCGTAAAAAAACATATAAAAACTATTGATCCTGAAGATAACAGTGAGCTTTCTCAAATACGATCAGAATTTATTGAAGCTAATAAATATATTCTTTGCAATCCTACGGAGTTTCATAAATACGCTTACTAAGCTGAAAGTATAGAATAGTTACTGTTACAATAATGTACAATGAAAACGTTACTACTTTATTTCTTAATAAAAATTTCTTTTAATAAAAATTATAGTTGGATTTACGATAACTATAACTGAAACTACCATCATATAGTACATTTTGCTAGAAAAAAACATAAAAACTATATTTTTGTCAACTAAAAGATATATGCATATATGTTTAGAAACAAAATAAAATAAAATGTTCAGAATTACCTACATAGTAGTTCCGCGTTACACGCACTCGTTCGGTGCGCGACAGCAATCGAAACATATGCCACAGTTGAAGCAGAGAAAATAATCGAGATTCCTCGGGACTCCGATTTTCCCTCTCTCTTTCGGTCTGTCCCGCGTGCACGCGCGTGCGCCACAGTACGCGGTCTCTCTATCGGTCAGGGCCTCGACGGACGCTTTATCTGCCGCGCAAAAACACATCGAAGCGTGCGCTCGCGTACAGCCCATTGTCCGTCAATTATACGTCACGGGCGTTATTGTTTCGACGTTGTTGTCACAATTATTCTCTGTACCTACGCGAGCACGCGTGCTGGGAGCAGCACCGTTCTAAAGCTACATTGTGTCGGTTGCAACTGTGAATCCCACCCCTCTCCCCTCTTTTGCGTGTAAAATATGGAAGAGGAATAAATATTGAAGTATGTATAAAGCTTTGGTCGAGTTTAATATCAATAGGTCGATTTTGAAAAATCTGTAACTGCGTGACGTTAACAGCTATAATTTTGTTTAGTGGATAATAGTCAGTTATTTCGAGATTGTGGTTCGAGTGTAGATTGCAATTTTTTTATAGAGTATCCTATATCAATCGAAGTTTTGAAACATTTTATTTGTAGTTTGTTTTTTTTTCGAACGATTTCAAAAAACGGGATAACGTAATATATCACGTGGAAATAGCCATTATATATTATTACTAACGAAATAAACTTTATTTTTCAACTTGTCAAGGTATAACGTATAATAATTTTAACCTTTATAATTTATTGTTGTCGCGTGCACTGACTTCCAAAAGGTGAAGCACACTGTGTTCTAGAGACATAAATTATATGAATCGCGATTCGATTTTTAAATATAATGCATAGTATATGTCACATGCTTTTATTATGACGGAAATTCACACCATAAATAACTACTTTACATACATGTATCTAAAGCATTAAAGTTTTTATGATTTTCCAATATGCATTATGTATGAAAGTTTTTGTATATAATAAAATGCAAATTTTAAATAAAAATTCTAACTTACTTTAGAAAGATTAAATTATATCATAGTATTTTATAGTTAATTTTTTACAAAGAATCATAAATTAAAAAAAAATTATTAAAACCTCTTTTAACAACTACCTAATTCAGATTAAGCTATAATACTTCGTCTTTTTGAGCAGCATTAAAAGCCGCTATTACGAATAAGATTCGAAAACTTGCGGAACAACGTCACGATCCAGAGCGTTTCTCCTCCACTAAACTTCAGTCTCCCGGGCTATCACAGCCAATGCACATCCGTCTCCTCCATTTCGGTGCGAACGCATGACACCTGTAGTGTACGTATCCATCCAGCCATCTCGGCGTCACTGCTACGGAGGGCCGCCTGGGGCTCAGGGCGCGCGCGACGTGTCCCGTCTTCCTCGAGACCCATTTCGTGGATAAGCTCGCCGGAGGGATTCCTCCTCAAGCTTCCCTCTCCTCGGAATTCCACCGCGCGCTTGGCGACGCGCCAAGGAATCGTCGCCGAACCTCGACCTATACCTAATATGCATGATACATACCGCGTACATATATATGTATAACGAAGAAAAAAGAGCTCGGCTATAGGATGTTTGGCGGCGGGCCCTCGACAGGCGTGAAGAATTGCCTCTTGCTTTCTCTAAATATATATGTATCTGACTATGTTTCTCGTCTTGTCGACTTGCAGAATGACCGGGAGGAGAAGCGCTCCCACAGAATACAGCAGATCATCCAAGGCTTGTTGCCCACTGACATGGAAGCGAAGGAGAGATCGTCCGAGGCCGATCAGCTGCTTCAGTTCTGCCTGGCTGTCAGCAAGGTAAGCGAGAGAGAGAGAGAGAGAGAGAAAATTGTGAATAAGTAAGCACGAGAATTCGATCAATTTGCGTTTACGCTCCGAAAACGTGACGACAATCTTCCTGCGGCTTGTTGTGTATTTGCCGATCGTTCTTGGCAAGCGTTGAGCTGCTATTTAATACCAGAAGAATGGTATTGGTAAATTTACAATTTTTTAAGCTATTTATCTCAATTTTGAAGACAATTTAAATTTATCTGAATGAACGTTTTGATTTTCTATGATTAACAGTTATTGTTTGTACATATTGCCTAGCACCCTTTTTAAAGTCTAAATGGATTCAAATTCTTTTTTTTGTCATATAATGTAAACTTATTCATATTTAAACTATACATTGAGTTGTTTTCAAAATAATATTTGACAATTCCAAAATTTAAAAATAGAAATCTTAAATACTTAATAAAGTTACAAGTTAAAATCTTAATGTTACAATCATGATAGAAAATTCGAATAATAGAAAGCACTTAGAAAAATGATCACCTAACTTTGATTAGATTTAAAAATACATCAACCGACGTAGTCCAGCTGAAAAATCGTAAGCGTAAAAGCAATTTGCTCGCATTTTACATTCCATGTCGACCTCCCTTGAATCTACCATGAATTTTTAATTTTAATCCATGCAATTGCACGTACGCTCTCATGAAACGTGCTTGTCTATACTGTTAAAATGTCAGTTTGCATTCACCCATGTTTTGCAATGCTCGCTCATGCGACAACAATTTCTGACAACAAAAGTCGATGACAAAATAAACCATTTATTTCATCCGTTGAATTCCGCTAACCTGATAAATTGTAACATTCAAGATCTCATTAAAAAAAAGTTTAATCTTTTATTAAACGTCAATTTACACTGAAATTAACGGTATAATGATTATACGACTGCATCGTTTTTCGCATTAATTGAGTATCAATTCCATTATTCATTCTACGTAAGCCTTTAATTAAAGTAATACGATTTAAATAAAAAATAAACTAAGGTGAGGAAATAATTAATAATTTTCTAGCTGCATATATTAAAGTACCTATCCTATTAACAGAACGTGTAAACGAATGGGTCGAAGACAGAAGTATGAAATTTTACATTAATCCTATTTAGAGTACACATTTATATTGTTAGTGCTAATAATAAGTTTGACACTTACAGAATTTTTTTTCATATAATAAATATAGTTATTTATAATTTAAAATCATTTTTATTTAATATATTTAGTGCGGATAAAAAATCTTTCTTCTTTTGAAATTTGTACTTTTATGCTGAATAATATTTAATGTTAATTTCCTCTAGGACATACGTGTTATCGAAAATGACTAAAATAAATATAATTTATACTTATATATTATATTTTTTTCAAAACTGTAACTCAATATAATACTATGAATTATGTCACTTTGACCTGTGTCACTAACGAGGGCATGTTTCGCAATTGGAACTTTTGCCTTAGTTAAAAAATATAAACTAATTAACAAACTTTTATTCAATTATTATATTATTAAGATTGTAATACAAATATTTCGTAATATTATTTAAAATATTAAGATATAATTTTGACTTATGTTTCTGCATTTGAGTGCAGATCTTCCCAAGGCACAAGGATATTTATAATTGGATCGATATTGATCAACGGGTGTACGTGCCGTATAATCTTACGCATCTGCAGGAGAGTTTCAGTTATGTAAGTAACTCTGAGTATCTAATAACAAGAATATGTGTCTACTTCCCATATACATAATATTGCAATCTCTACTTACTAAAGTAAATTACAATGATTATTATGAATTATATGAAAACATTAAAGTAGTTATTTCTGAACTTAATATATTCTCTTAATGTTTACAACCTTCGCGATACATATATTGTGAAAGAACCACATTTCACATTGTTCTTTATGTCGGTCATTAAAAATTTTTATTGTCCTCAATATATTCGAGAATAAATATTGCAGAAAAACGTGGCAAGTGGACATAGAGATCGATAGTCACTATTTAATTATACAGTCACTAATTGAAATACTGCAATCCCCTGGTTAGATAAGGTGGGGGATGCTGCTTAATTCAACGTTGGATAACGCCACTGCCGATCTGTACGATCGCGATCGCTATAATCGCGAGTACAGTAACGATGATCAGCCTGCCTATGTCTACGTGACCGCTCCTCATTACTTTCGCAGCCTTGGCAAGCTGCTGAGTCGCTTTTCCAAGAGGTGAGTTTCCCCAGCCCTTCGCCTCCTTTTCCAAGCGCCACGACTGCACGCGCTCACACGTTAAGGTTGCAAGCGAGATTTTTCGCGACCTTGCCGTTTAATGAGCGCATTACGTGCTATAATTTACACGTCTTTAAGATATTACGATTATTTCGCTGTTGTGTTTTTCTTCCTCTAGCCATTGAGGCTAATGTGCAAGCACATGCACGACACGAATATCCTTGTTCATTCTGGCTTTCAAACAAAGCCTTTCTGCTCGCTAATAAAAGAAGTTACTAAATATTATTCATTACAATGAAATAAAGTAATATTTTGAGCTCAAAAATTTCAGACAAAAATAATAATTTGATGCAAATTAAGGTTTACTTAGATAATGTAAATAAATTCGATTTTAAATTAGAATAACAGTTATACGATTATTTTGTATTCCAATATCACATAAAAAAGTTAATATGAAGGTCAATCATACATATAACTACTAAAATTTCCGTTTGTGACATACAGTAGGAAAGTATACAAATATCCAATATCATATCAAGTTTTCATATTTTATGAGAAATATTTACATTTTATATATCAAAACAGCGATACAATTTTAAGGGTAAAGTTTCTGCTAAGGTTTCGGAAAATCGACAAATTTTTTATGTTCAGGTGTTATTAAAAAGTCTTTTCAAATAAAAAAAGTTGAACAACATTTCTAAAGGTTTTATGTAAAATTTTGCTATTTTTAATATTTTTATTCAATATTCCTCTAAATAAATGTTTAATTTGAAAGAAGTTCGTTACATTTTCATTTTTAATTAAAGCAAAACATATACATGCAAAAAGTTACGAGCTGATTTTCTGAATTCTTCAAATGAATTTGATCTACAACACGAAGTTTTATGAATATTTAAAATTATTGAAAATCTTTAATACATGTTGGCGTCTATCATTTGTAAAATACAATTCAATTATCAATGATTATAATTCAAACTTCAGCTATAGTCAATTGTAAAAGTAATTAAACCAAAGAATATAATTGCTTTAACTCAGCGAGCCCCTTTCACATGAATCATTCATACGAGGTACAACGGCGCTATAGAGCTGATAGGAAATCTGGGAAAGAATCAATAACGGCGGGAAAAACGAGTTCGAGGCGAAATAAGAGCTCAACTCGGCGTCCGAGAGAATGGGAGAGAGATAGAAACAGAGAGACGCAGAATCCCTGTAGTCGATAATTATATATATATAAAATCTCGCAGCAGGGGGTCGAGAGAGCAAAAATATAAATCTCGCGCACCCTGGCGCAGATTTTCATTGAGTCTGGCAGACGCTGTGGTGCAGAGGAGGAGGAGAAGTAGAAGTAAGGGGGAAAGAGAGATTTAGCAGGGGCAAGTGAGAGACGAAACCGAGCGCAAACGTCTCTCGCCTTGGCTCTACTAGCACCGCGGCTGCCACCGCCACCGCCACCTCGATCTTCTTTTCCCTAATGACCGACTTGCGGATTTTAACGTAATTTATCTCCATCGCGTTTCTCGTTAACGGCTAGAGCAAGAGGAACAGAGAGAGAGAGAGAGAGAGAGTGAACGTGCGTCTCCGTTTAAAAAAGATCATTGAAACGGGATAACGCCCAATTATTTGTTAAATAGAATCCGTGAATCTTCGGATAAATTGATTCGTGTCGAATTGAGTTTTTGCCACGAGCTTCAATATCAAACCGAAAAAGTCGATGATATATTTTTCAATTAGTTCAAATATAGTTTGACGTGAAGAGATCCTTAATTGGACGTGCAAATATAGAGTTCAGTCAACTGAATTTATAATTTTGATTTGACGAAATTAAATTAATGATTAATTAACAGAGTTTATTTTATTTCCTATTTTTTTCATACATTAGTATAAATGTAGATTTCTATGTCTTATAATTCTATGCGTAGACAATTCAACTTTCGTAACTGTAGTTGACAAAGTTCTTTCAGTAACTACTTTTATGAGTACAACATCATCGTGAATGTTTTGGCAGAAAAGCAATAATAATATTTTTACAAATTATTATACTTTTAGTCGACACCAAGTAGTGCTACGTATACGGCGATTACAGTTTGTGAGCGCTTACTGAAATAATTCTTACTTTTATGTCTTGGAAACTCATTATAGTTTCCTTTTGAAACTTCCCTTAGCAAAAAGAAAACTTAAGCTCGAAATGTCTTAACAAGACATACCATGATTAAACTGCTACACTAAATCAACGATTGACTAATTTCTTCATTCGCAATAATTTATTTTCCGCTTAATTAAATACAATAATCATAACCCTAACAATATAATTAACCCCGCCAAATCCGAAGTGAAAAAGTTATCTAGTTATTCAGTGGACATCTATAAACTCCAAGAGATCGTTAACGAGCAAGGAAAAATAACGTGCAGCAGCGGTAATAATACATCTTTACGCCGGTATGCTCGTGCACGCGGGAAGTTGAAAAAACTTTTGCAGAATAAAGTTTTCAAGGTTCGCTCCTCCCGCGTGGCTGCCAAAGTATCGAACGACTGGGCGAGAGAAAGAGTGAGAGAGAGATGAACAGCAGAGGAGAAGGAGCGACAGCTTCTCGCGCGAGCAAACCCCTCGGAAAGTGCCCTTCATAAAAGTTTTCTCGCCGAAGTGCACACGTGCGCTTTAAGCCGAACGACCGGACTCATGCGTGTATACAAACCTCTCCCCCCCCCCTTCCCTCCGGTCGCTATGTGCATGTGTATCTACGTGTATATATACGGTTGCGCGTTGCTCGTAATATACAGTTTGAAATCGCCGGCTCTTGAGGATGCTCTTTTTTGCGATGATTTTTTCACGCTCACGAATCGAATTTTAGTTTTTCATGAGGGTTGGGAAAAGGTGGTTTACGCTGCGGCGTACACACGACGTTTTTTAAAGTCGAAACTTCAGGGTGAGCTGCGTTCCATGATGCTTTACTGTCGATCCGTTATTCTTCTTGGTTAAAAGTTAGAAGAGAATCAATCATAAATTATGCAGCTGTACCGAACTTTTGATCATTCTTCAAATGTACTTTCTTTTTAATATTTTTGACAACAGTTGACTATAGATAATTAGTTGATGGCACTTTGGAAATTTTAATCAATCAACTTGTCTATTTTTATTTTTTTCACTTGATGCTAAAATTTTTTGCATTAAATGATTTCTAAAAAAATTATTTTTGGTATAAAAATAATTATATACATATGCCTTGAGAAAGCTGTTATTCAAATACATCTAGCAAAGCAAACACCTGTAATTAGCACAAAGCCGCGAAATTTTAAGTAACACGAAAATTGCCGAAGTACTTAAAAGCTCAACACACGTAGGTAGCGAGCTTAGCCTCTCTCACACTCTCTCTTTCCCCTGGCCCTCAATTATGCCACTACGATATTTCGCCCCGTTGCTTTGGCCCGCACGATATTATTAAAATGTAAATTAGCCGGTCGGGTGCAACGCGTGTGCAGGCTAAAGGCTCCGTGCGCGCAGATTGACCTCGACTTGGCCTATCTCTCTCTCTCTCTCTCTACCTCTCTCACCCATTCGCCAGAAAAGTGCCTGGCGGCGCTTGCACATACACATGCACACGTGCACAGAAGGGGATCGCGAAAAAAGGCTAAATCGATGAAAATTGTTTAATCGATACCGTTTAGGCTGGTGCAATAGCAGAGCTAGCGGTAAGAGAGGGAGAAAAAGAGAGGGCCGTGATATTTTAAAAATCTGCACGACTAGGGCCTCTTGATGGTACTTTACGATAGTTGGCCAGAGCTTATAGGAAGCTCGATAAAAGCTATTCATAAAAAAGTTAACTAAATGCGAGCCGTCCCCTCTCACAATGGCACTTTGCATTTATTTTTAATGATGTATCTTTTATGAATGGACGTCAGCAGCTGCAGGCGGGTGAGGGAGGAAGAGCCACGAAGAGCTAGATTTATATCTGCAATAAAGAGATGTGAATAGGGGCAAGAATGATGTATGAGTATGTTATACTACCCGTGTAATAGTAGTAGAAAGTACACCTACCCTTTTTTATTGTATTTGCTGGCATAACGAGAAAATGAACAAAAAAAAAATTGTTGAATCAAAATTTTTAGAGATATACAGAATAAATATTCCTTTTGTGTACGTGTCTATATCAAATAGACGAATACCAATATTTATTTTGAAATAATACAGGTAATAAAGTTTACTCGCAATAACGGACATGTTCATTTTACGGGGAAAAAAATCGCTAAATTGACCTTTCGCCGTTATTTACCATCCTTTGAAAAAACTTACCATTTAAAGAATTAATACGCGGACAGAAATACAGTTACCCACAAACCTCGGGCCACGATTCACAATTGGTACCAGGTTTGTAAAACTGCAGCGAATGTTTGTTCGGAGAAATTTTTATTGCCTAGCTCTCTCTCCCGTTGTGAGTGTTTCCAAAAGGGAGGGAAAATCGATGTTGGAGTGCGGGAAATAAGTTCTATCGAGATAAAAGTCTGCGAGCGCTACATTTTTTTGGAAACCAGCCATCCACGTGGATTAGTTTATTTGTGTAAATGGAAAAGCAAACGACAGCACGACAGTGTAATACCATAAAATATTGAAAAAGAAAACAAATTCATGCATATTCATTTGTTCCTTCGCGCAGCCCCTGCTTTAGTACAACAATGGCTGGCAACTTTATTAATCAATTTAATTCTGTTTTTCTCCTTTAAAAATAGTATGCAATAGCTGTTCTAAAAAATATATCGATATTCATTTGTTGGATGAAAATAGTCATAGATGAACAATAACATCTCTTTTAATCCATTTTAAACGAGTTTTAAAAACAGGATAAAAATTAAACATTTTTTCACATCATATCCTACCGCACTTTTCGATGTATTCTATTTCGAAGTTTTTCTCCAAATAACTATACACGACTTAATAAATATATTCTAACAACATACGAACGCATACAACTTTTGATAAAACTGCAATGCAAAAAGAAATATTTTTCCTATTTTCGAAACGAAACATTCAAACGATAACTCACAATCAGGTCCGAGCGAATGCATCGTGCGCCTCGGGCACTCCAGTCCCCGTCAAATATCTCACTTTCAACGCGCTCGACACTCTCGTCATCGCGTCAGGAGTCATAAAGTAATAACACCGTAGCAAAAGCGAGAAACAAATCCGAAAACAAGGTGAGACTCGTGCACGCGCTAGCCTCATCAATCTTGCCTTTATATAAAAGTCGAATAAATCCTCCTGTCGTCAGTGGTGCATGTGTGGACAGGGCAAATGATGCATGAGCTAGTGCACCGATAAACCTATATATATATTACGGGTACAGGCTCGAAATCTCAGACGGCGCATTCGTTTCGATCCGTCGAGGTATAGCGCGGCAAATTGAAATTAACAGCCATTAAGAGTAGCGGGAGCGAACTCTCGCATTAATCACTTAAAGGGGGCACCAGGAAAGGGGAGAGGATGGGCACGGGTCTCGGTGTGTGGCGTTAATTCGTAGAGACTCGGCGCCAAGGCTCTTTAGCGCATGAGCTTCTTCGGATGTACGTCGTAAATGCATTTGCGAAATTCGAGTGCATGGGTTTAACGAATTGCGAGTTCAAAGCAGGAGGGACTGGATTATCTGGCGTTTGATTAATGTTACTAACAATAAGTTTAGAGTTATAGATACGCGCAAGAATAAAAATAGAAGGATGGGTACAACAATATGAAAATAAAAAATAATAATTGATATAAATAATAGCAAGAAAATGTTGTATGTTATTATTTTAAGTTTATTTATATCGCGTAAAGTGAGGTAATTTCTAATTTTATTGAATGAAAAAAATATCCTCGTAAGCACGTCCGCATTAAAGTCAAGTGAAAATATTTATTTCGAAGTTATCAAATTATCGAATGCAAGTATTTGTTGAAAAATATTATAAATTTCAAGTGACAAATTGCTCCATCGTCTGTCAAATATCAGTCGAATTTAACCCGAGTAAATATTTTATTCGATTCTGGAAGATCATTACTCATAGTAAGAATTACAAGTATCCTTGACTTTTCGATAGCCAGTGATTGAGTACCCCAATAAAATAATGTATTGTTCGGGTTATATCTAAAAGTTAATATGTCAAATATTGGATGATACCTTCTATATATAAAATTACTTTTTTAAAGTTTAATTTTGCAGCATTCTATAGCGACCGAATGATTAATTCAACTTAATATCGCTGATGTGAAGAAAATCGATAAGTTTTTTTTCAAAATTATAGGCCGTAAAACGGAATATGGAAAGCACCTGCGTCACAGCGTCCTTTGATGTTAGCATTACGTAAATGCGTTCGCAAAAAGTTCTCCTAAATAATAAATTTGAACCAGTGCTACGTTCAGCCGCCGTCAGATAAATCATTGCAGCGATTACGTACACGAAAAAAAGCGTCACGCCCGCGTCTGAAAAAAAGAAAATACTCGATTAAAAGCGGAACCAGTGATCAAAGGCTCCTAAAAAAAGCATCGCCGACATGAAAATTTAACGATCAGTCATCGCCTCGTTGAATCTCGCGTGTGCTACTATCACGGGCGCACATACACCGAGTGCTTCGTGCACATATAGCTGCGATGTGCAAAATCAATAAGTGCAGGCCGCGTGCGAGTATACTTTCGTGCTCTCTCGCCCTCTGTAATTGGTCCGTTCGCGCTAATTCAAGTCGCGCCGGTACTTTCGCAAGGCAATCGCGTACCCGATAATTGCTGCGAATGCGCGCGTATCCCGCGTGTATGCACATTACAGATGCATCGCACGCGACAGTCGTTCGACGGCTGCTCGTTATTTGCGCTAGCCTCTTTGCCAGCGCGTCGATTTCATCAGGTTAGCCCTTATATTGTACGCCCACTGGGATATAGAGCTGCGGATTGATTTATCACTGGGTTATATCTGTACGTCCATTACCCGCGGAAGCGTAGATTTTTAATACGCGTAATCAGTATACGAATGATGCATCGGGCATTAATCTGGCTATAATCGCTTGGTCGATTTTGCTTGTGTTTGTTGACGACATTTATCAATATAAATGGCCGCGATTAAAATAAATTAATTGGATCAAGAACTGACGTTGAAATTTATTAAAGTAAACAAATTATGATATGCTTTTATTGGCGCTTACGTATAAGCGACTGAAGATTTTTCCTATACTTACTAATTTATTATAATTTACTTACTATTAATTTTTCTAACAAACAAATATCGATTAAAGTTATAATCAGCTTATTTCAGATTTGATATTAATAAATATTAAAATAGATTATTTGCTCGGTGACAAAAATCTATTTGTTAGAAAAATATTATCGTGATATTCAAATTCTTTCTACCTTGAGGTGAAGAGGATTTCATTTCTCACTCTTGTCCACTATGGTTGGTGGAATGTCAGGTGGAATCCCCTTAGAGGCATTTCATCCTAGCTATTAGAAACGCCCCTAAGGAGACTCGTTTTAGCTTTCCACAAACCAAAGTGAGCAATAGAAGTTAAATTCCCTTTACGCTTAGGTGAAATCGGCACGGATAGTTCAATAATAATCCTTTTTCTTCAAATGAGAAACGAATATTATTGAATAAGTATATATATATATATATATGTTCAGGATAAGATTGTTTAAATCATTTATCTTTTTTAAACATAAATTAATATAAATCTCTTTACTCACTTGAAAGGAAACGCAATGACTTATCGCTGAAAGATTTGAAATATTACTGAGTCTGAATTCGAAGAGAATTTTAGTCGTTACGATGGAATGCTAATGTACTTGTGGAATGAATAACGTATAAAATACAAAAAGTAATGGTAAACCGATTTCCGTCATTGAATTGGAGTTAATGGAAGTCTATATAATTAATTGATTTTCAAAGTATTTGCAACTTAAAACCGATACTTAATGGATTGTTTTGAAATGTTTTCGATTATTAATAGCAGCAAAACTTTAGCACTTGACAAGCAAGACTTTTATACCAAATATGATATTTTAAGAAGTTTATAACGGATTGATTAATGTGAAAAATTTTGTAATGAGAATTTGTTACCAATCCTCTTTTGTTTTAAATTGATTATAGCTTCCAGTGCACACTCTAAAACTATTCACAAAAAGAAAAATATTATTTTATAATTTATTCAATGTTTATTCAGGTTGAAACTTCATTTATGTTAAAAATTGAAAATTAATTTTATTTTACACCTATATGTCAGCTCTTGAATTTGACCAACTTGAAGTCAGTTCAGGACACAATAAAATATAGTTTGTAAACTATATTAGTAAACTGCAAAGCTGGTAATTAAAACCCCATTTCTTAACAAAATTGGAATATGAAATAATATCCATTATTTTTAATATATTCATTATAATATAACGTTTATTAACAAATACTGACGTATAGCAGTTAGCGTTGTTATTGAAGATATAAAACAATTGGCAAAAAAAGTAAAAATTTGCGCTTAACATTGCCATTTACATTACAGACTTGTAGAAAAAGTTATGACAGTGGAAAATCTTTAGCCCACTAAAAATATCATAACAAACCTTTTTATTTACCTTACCCCTACAGCTTTTTCCGAAATACCAACTTAAATCAACCTGTCAGCAGTAAATGCGCGCCTCCCTCATACGCGTCGTTCCGCCGCCTAACCGAAACGCTTCACGTATATAAATACGAACGCCAGCAAACTTTCGAACTAGTTTCAACCCAAAAACCCGGAACCCTAGAAAAAAAATGTCAGCGAGACAAGGGGGGCGGCATGCTGGCGGACGGCTGCGCGCATACACACACACACATAACTATAGCTCAGAGCATAGCAGCATAGCAGCAGCAGTCGCGGAAAAAGCGCGGACATTGTTATTTTTGGAGCGATCCGGCGCCAGCGCGTCTGTATCCTCGTGGTCGATAAGCCAGCCGGCGCGTAGCGCTCGCGCGATTGCTGCTGGGCCAAGTGTGCGGCAATTTCGCGCGAAGCTCTCTTCCCTCTCCCTCGTCTCTGCCACCGTGCAATGCTAATTAATTCCGGCAGCCGCGGGCCCCTGAGTTATGGCTCTCGTGTACATGCAGTGTTGTATGTAGCGCGTCGTATCGGTGACAGCGCGTCGAGAATGCCCCTCTCGTGATTATGACAATCCATAAAGATTTCGATAGGTCGGCGCCTTTGCGGGAGGAGCAGCAGCTGCGCCAGTGCCGTGGTATACTCGTATATTATACGCGAAGGATTCGTTCAAGTGGTCCGTAATCTCAGATGTACTAGTAGTTGGCGGCATTCGCCCGAAACGCCTTTACGCGCGATCGTAAAGGAGGAATTAATGAGTTGGAATTGCGCGAGAGTCTTTTGTGCAATAGGTGTAGACGCGAGCATCACGATTATTAACTTGTTTGGAAATTCATTAAGTCTATATTTTGGTGTTGAGGCTTTGTAATAGAAATAAAAGTAATTGGTATAGAGCGCACGATGGTGATTGTTCAACGAAATTCTGTAATAATACTTAATAACAATTAGAAAAAGTGGATTTGCATAATCTTCAACTTCGTCGATCGTACATCTTCTGCGCGCAACTCTAAAAATCTTTTCTAAGTCCGGTAATCTATAAAAATTAGAAAATGTAAAAAGCTACAACTTCTGTATGTAGAAGTATTGCGAGTTATTTTTTGTTAATAACTATAGACTGAAACCGTTAAATTATTTCATAAATAATTTTTTAGTATATAGTAATTCACAATTTATAAAATTTAGTATTTTATGCTGAATTCTTAGAGAGCCATTTCAAGTTATACTCGAAAAACATAATGTTTTGCACTTAGGTAAAACAATAATTATTATTGCAAATCTTATAAAATTGCAATAATGTTAAAATTTAAAATTCTCAACACTGGTTTTATAAATGTCGCGAATACGTTTAATGAAGAAAGTTGCTAACTGTTCGTAGTTTAACACAAAGTTTCGCAGGCAGATGTTACGAAGTTGTTTCTAAAGTAAAAGTTTTTTTCTTAGGATTATTTTAAAAATGGACTTATTACTTGTAAGTACGATATAAAAAAAGTTCATAAGGTTTACTTAAAAAAAAATAAGACACTCTTAGCCCTTAGAGGACCGGGATGTCAAAAATTTTAAAAGCTCATAATTTGTACTGAAAAGTAATCTGAGGTTCTTATGTTAGAACCAAACCCAGGTCGGATGTTGGCGAGCAGACAATGACGCCTCAAGGCGTCATCCCGGCCCTGTAAGGGTTAATAAGGTTTTTCAAATATCTAAGTTATTTTTCGCTATAACATAATGTTAGTAGTATGGTAAAGTCTATATTCGAGCGGTGATTTACTAGTGGAAAAAAAAACAAAGGAAGCATTCGTCATAAAATAAACAGAAAAGAAATGGGGAAAAGCTGCCACGCCTGAAGTATCCAACGGGAGCCGAAATTAATATTTCCAAGAAATTTTAACCGCAAGCGTGGGGGCACGCTGGAGAAGAGAGGAGAGCCGTTAACGCGATAAGAATGCTTTTGGCAGGGCTTATACATGAAGGAAGGAAAAGGGCGCAAACGCGACGTTGTAGTCGACCGTAAACGTAGACCGTGGCTGTACATACATCTCTCTCCTTCGAATCTCGGCTGTTTATTTCAGGCCACTTCTCGTTTTTTTTACGCTGAGGTGATTGTCACTTTATATGTCTCTCGCTAAAGAAATCGAGATGAATTATTTCCACGAAATTATACACGAGTGACTTTGTACTTTCAACTTATTGATTTTCTTTATGCTAATTGACATGTTTTCTTACTAAGGAAAATTATTTCGTGAAAAGATAAAAAATTCTTCCATTATGTAATTTTTTTAATAAAAAGTATATAAAATTTATGATAACTTCCATAGTGTCAAAATTAGATTAATCATGATACATACATAAATAATTGTAACCGCGTACGTGTCTAAAACAAAAATAGCCGTATATATTAACTTCATTTGTATATCAAATTTATTTATAGAACTTGTTTTTGTGGATAATTGATGTGTCACTTGGGACGGATGTTCTTGTATATAATTACATGCAAACATTATCGAATGTCATTTATCTTCGTTTATATTTAAAAATTATGGCATTAATTAAAATGTTCGTAAATTACGTGATGATATTGTACGGAAAATTTTATTTGAATATCAGACATCCAGGAAAGATTTGAACATTAAAAGTATAATGCGTGTTAATATATTTTGTATAACATTACCGTACCGTAGAATTTTCATTATTCAAATCACTTAAAAGTTCTATAATTTAATAATCTGTGTTTCCTATTACACACAAATATCTAATTAACATGTATGATTATTGACAAAATAATAATTTTGGTTTCAGAATGATTCACAATGGATTACTGGTGCTTTACGCTACGGACGTTTTGCACGATATCGTGAATGTGACCAATAGCAGGAATTGGAGCGACAGTTGCATCAAGCTGACTAAAAACGTCTTCAGCGAAGCCGTTGGAACGCTTTATGTCCAGCAACATAATCCAGATTTTTTGGAATTACTTGTAAATAGGGTAAATAATGATTTTAACTATAGTTTATGCACTTCTGTCATTCTAATATACTTCGTTCTATTCGATTGGTGAATATTGGGTAACTGGTGGAAATCGAAAATATTTTATAACTTATAACTGGCTATTTACATTAAAAACATTCTGTAAAATGAGGAATTAGCTTGTTTAATTTCCACCTTTCGGTAAAACGCTTTTCCCTCTAATATTCAAAATCTTGACAGACTGAAAAATAGAAACAGTTTTTGGAAAACTACTACTTTTTTGGACTAATAGATGACTCGTTATTACAACCAGAAGTGCGAGAAACAGAATCAAATGACAATAAATATATTTTACGTAATATCTACAAAAGAACTGCTGTAAATGTTTTTTCTGTTGACGTATATTATTTATAGTTTCAGTAATTATCACTCGGGTAGACACCCTGAATCTATTAAATAATATACGAATAAAAGAGGAAAAAGCGTTTTGCTATGTCCATTAACTAGTCATTTTTTCCACTTTTGGGACTTTCCACTAGAGAAGTTATCATGAAAAAACATTTTTTGTCCTTTTCCCAGCACTTTGTAAAAAAACTTAACTTTGCCACTGTAATAATTCAATATTAACTTTGTAGATAGCAGCATTATTTGAACGCATTAAAGAAACGCTAGCTGAACGGATGCTTGTAATGCCTTGGCTCGACGAAGAGACAAGGACTCAAGCTGTTTTTAGGCTACGTTCTTTAAAGGGAAAATTTCAAATTTGGCCTGGTTATCTGAATGGAAGTTTTTTGTCACAAGAAATGGCTGAAGTAAGTATTTTTGAAAATTAGTAGCATACGAGGATGTCGGTTTTGTAGCTTTTTTAGACAATTAGAAATGCAAAATGAATTGGTGAGTTTGAGAAAAAGAGAAGTCGAAATCCTACCAACTGGGAAAGTGTACTATATGCAGATTAGAAATGATGTTCAAACTTTAGAATATGTTTTCGAACGTGAAAATATTTTAGTTTTGTCAAGAAAATGTTAAAAAAGGACTCTTCTTTAAACAATAACAAAAGAGTCTAAAAAATAGCAAATACAACTTTAAAGATAGAAGCTAAAACTAAAAAGGGCTTTTACCTACTATATTCAGAATAGAAAAATATTAATTTTCAATTAAACTAAAATAATTTAAAGTTGAGCAATGAAAATGCGCTAAAAAATTGCGAAGATCTGCATCTTAATATTGCTCATATTTTAGCGCATATTAGTGTTTTCTTTGTATTACATAAAAAAATATATCATAAGGTTTAAACTAGAACCTTTACCGGCATCTATTACACTCTCCTGTAATAAGTTCTACATTTTAAGTCAACTTAATGATATCATATTCTTTTCTGTCATAGAAAGATCTCAAGCTAAATTTTTCATATAATGTAAGAATGAACACAATAAAAACCATGTTATCGAACATGAAAATATAGTAAAGCCCAGTGAAAATAAAATGTTAGATAAATGAAAAGAGGAATTTTAAAATATCCTGATCAATGTTGATAAGATAAAATGTTTGAGTAACCATTCTTTATAAATTTAAAAATGAACTTATGTATTTTTATTTTTATAGGTCGTAATTGATCCAGATGACTTTTTTTCAACTGTCCTGCGAAGGTTCAGACAAATTCGAGCTTTGGAAGGCCAAATGAAAAGAAACGCAACTCAAAAGTAAGAGAGAAGAACAGAGCATCATCATGACCATCATCAAACCATTTTAAAAGTAAAACACCGATCGTCATTTTACTCAACTCTCATCATTTTAATTTGATAATAACACGATGTTTTCTTATCACGATCAACGAATAACTTGAAAAGAAGTTTCTTGCAAAGAATACAGTATACTTTGATATCTCAACTATCTGCAACATGCATTACATATAAAGTAATTTTAAATTTGAGAAATTTTGCTTATTCAATACTGGCAATCATTTTCCTCTTCCCTTGACACTTCAATCGTTATCATTTATTTCGTTAATAAACTATTTGTTTTTCTTTTCATTAGATGGCATCATCCCTTTACAGTCAGCGCATATTACGAAGCATCATCAAATTCTATTGGTAAGAGCTTTGCTATTTCGTTAATTAAACAGAAATGAAATTATTAATTGAGGAATCAATACTATGCATCAGTTAGTATCAAAATTAATTTTGTAGCGCAATCTGCAAATTAATTGTGAATTCCCTCTTAAATAAATTAAAAAAAAATAATATACTAAAATTGCAATTAAAATACTCGATATCTCATTATCGACCAAAGTCATAATCGTTGTTCACGTCTCGATTCGCAGTTGTTCCCCTGGCGATGATGACGGCATGGTCTTGGTCATGGGACGGTGGCCCAGCGTACGCTGTATACGCAACGCTGGGCTCCGTGATCAGCCACGAGGTTCTCCATGCCTTTGATCTTCATCATCGACGACTGCCACTTGATCCTGATCCCATAAGCGATCAGTGGTCATGGATCACCCCGGAGGCCTGGCGCCGACTCGAGGTCATGATCGAGTGCGTTGCCAAGCTTTACGCCAGGAGCTTTTGGAGGAAGGTGAAATTCTTCGGAAGCAGCGTCGATGTTCAGGTGATCATTTTATTACAGTTTTTAATGCGCTTACCTTGGCTACTTTAGCAGAGCGAGCGAAACAGAGTCGTTCGAAAGATATAATCATAGTAAAGGAGACATTTTTTTTATTAAAAAAGTGGAAGAAAGAGGAAAACTATTAACATTATACTAATAAACTGGAAATTCTTTTTTATTAATTTCTAGGTATATTAATAATAGTTACAAAAATGATAAATATTATTTGCAAGTTACTTGTGACATTAAAAGAATTATTACTTTTAATTATAGTATGCTATGTAAAATCATAGTACTCTGGTATTTTAAGAATGATATTAGTAATAGATAAAGTTTTCAATACGTGAACGCAAATTTAATTTTAAGATGTCCAAATGTTAACATATTTATACTTTTCATACTATCATACAATTTATACACCCTCGCAGAATCAACTTTTTCTTAATCAAAAAGTCTAATAACGAAATTGTGTTTGTTTTACTAATATAACAAGCAAACAACTTCAATCAATGAAAGTAAAATACAGGCGTTAACAACAGTTTGACCTGCTTGATTGAAACTTTGAATTCGCGAAGTCTCAAGTATCGGAATTGGCAAAGCACTTGGTAATCATGAGTATTGTTAGCAATGTGTAATTACAAGTTCGATACATAATTCCAAGAACTGTTGCAATCAACACGAAAACATAATTCATTGTACAACACGCTCAATCTGTAATATTTCGAATTTCATCTTTCATAATATCTTATTTAATACTTAAACGAAAAGATCATCGATATAGCAACCAACACATTTTCCATGATTACCTATACATCTCGCGCTACGATAATCTTCTAAAATGAAACTCTGTAGCTAATCTCCATCGTGCCCGTTATACTATCCCCCAGTCAGTTTATTACGACCATCAATCCATAAACAGCTTATTGCCCTACAGCACACGCTGCAGCGACGACGCGACACACTTTGGCGTCTCTACTCTTCCGCGCGAGCGCGCGCACGGAACCGCCAAAATCAGACCGTCAATCTCGCAAAACGCGACCGTCCCACAGTCGCGTCGAACAAGATCTATCCGTAGATTGAACAAGAGAGACAGAGAGAGGCAGAGAAACAAAGTGAGAGCAATATCCCCATGTGAACTAGTGATTTCCAATTTCCCACGTATACTCCGGGTGTCCTTGCACCGCGCAACAGCTGGTGCAGTTGAAAAGCACCTCGCACGAAATTGGCGTGTCACGCGCGGCCTCCTCATTAGCACTATATAACTTCCTAAGGAACTCTCATCAACCCCGGTATTCATGATCATTATATGACGAAGGAGAAAGGGTGGGTGGAGGGAGAGAGAAAAGTTAGTCTAAGAAGGAGGGGGAGAGCTAAGTATCAACCGAGGCTCATATAAGATGGCCCGATGACTGTGTGCCATGACTGTTTGACGCGAAACTGTCCTCGTCGAGTGCCAGTGCTATTCGTCTCTCTGTCTTCCTTCTGTTCTCGCGAGGAAGGCCCGCGCGCCCAGACAATGGGCAAACACTCGCTCATTCTCTCGCGTTATACACAGCCGTTTGTCGCTTGTTACAACGTAGATATCGAGCTGAGGGAAAAATTCAATTGAAGATAGCGCGACGTTAATTTTATTATAATTAAGGTTTTGTTGCGAGAGCACAGGCTTTAAGATGCTCTTGAGTTTGACCCTGGCGAAACGCTGCTAATCGTGCTGTGATTATAGAATAGCGCATGAGCATTAGATCATAGCAGAGCTGAGGAACAATATAACACAGAAGATAAATCAATTAAAATTAACCTTTGATTTACGTGAGAAAGTAGTCTGAAGCCTTGCTTGACCTTTGGAGAGCATTAGCGAATCCAGTTTAATCAAAAAAGCAGAGGAACCTCTTACGAAACAAGTGCTTGGAACTAATTCGAGACTTTGAATGAAATTACTAACCAAAGAGGATAAAGAGTGAATTTTATATATATATATATATATATATATGGGCAGTTCTCAGGTGAATCGAGAGGTCAAAATTTTTTTTTCTTTTAAAAT
>JAWWEQ010008360.1:0-46323 GCA_035583055.1 Torymus tubicola
ATGCTCCTTTAGAATTTTTCACTTAAATGCTTGTGTAGAGTGTGTGCGTGTAGAGAAAATCTGTGTAGAGTATGCCCGGGTAGAATAAACTTCCTGTGTAGAGTGTGAATGTGTAGAGTATAGGCGGTGCCTATAATAATAATAATTTTATTTATTTAATGACTCGTAATTACGCGCAGTTTTAAGAAGAATTGTAAAATTAGGGACAAAACTTAGCAAATATTAAAAGTTGGAAAATTTTTTATTTTATACTTCGTTATGGTTGCACTTTGCTACCTATTAAAGTTTTTAGTCATGTTTAATTAAAAGTTAGCTTTATTAAATTAAAAGTTTTTAGGATAATTCAATAAAAAATATGAATAGTCAAATTCGTAGCTAATTATACATTCATTAAATCCTTGTGATCGTATATTTATGTGTTTATTTTGTCATTAAAATAAAAGGTCATCTATCGTTTCCATTGTTTCCTTTATACTATTATTAACATTTTTATTTCACATTTTATAATGTGCTTGTAAATAATAGGAAGTGAATAGCTGACAACGGAAGTATATAAAAGGCACACTTTGCGTATCTTCACGTGCTTTAAAATAACTGTTTACGTTACAAACTTGTGTTATCTACCCAAAATCACAACGGAAAATTAGTCTACCAATGCGTAATTATTTTCCGAAGTAATTTTGAGAAAATTATATTCTATATTTGTACTAATAATTAACGGCTATTATAGCACAAAGTAAAATCCATAATGTTTCCTGTACAGTCAACTGTTCAGATGTTTGTATAAATACCAAGCGAACTTAACATTTTGTTCAGTCTAAAAAATCTCGACTTCTCGACAGTTTCTAGTAAAATCAGAGTGAAAATGAATAAACTTGTCTGTTTCTTTGGTATCCTCGCATTGGTAGTAAGTAAACAATTTCTATAAACATAGAACATTTACTATGAAAGTTTAAAAGTTTTCTTGTAAACCATGATACGTGGATTCCAAAGCTTTTTAAATATTAATTAGTGAATATTTATATTATATATGCTATTTATTTGGCTGTTAAAATATTTTATGCGTATATTATTTTTTAGATATGCGTACAATGTGGACCACCAGACGAACTGAAAAAAGTTTTCGACGAATGTGCAAGTGAACTTGGAATGACTGGTAGGATTAAATTTAAATTTTTGTTAATACTGTTAAAAGCAAAATCTTGTATTTTCAACATTTGTTGCTTTCAGGAATGCCGCATGGACCACCAGATTTTAATGACGAGAAACAGAAATGCTTTCACGCGTGTGCGATGAAAAAGATGGGAAAAGTAATACTCACAGATATAACTATGAAATTTATAAGTTATAATAAGTTAACCATTTAGAAATTATAAATTTATTTTTATCTTATTTTCCGCAGATGGTAGATGGAAAAGTAAGTCTAGAGAAGGAGTTGGAGTTCCTGGCAAAAAACACACTAAATACTGATGCTATGAAAGCCGAAATGACTGAATGCGTAAATAAAGGTAAATTTTAATTATTTATTTATATGACTTAATTGATTAAAAATTACCTTATATTTCATTGTAATAAAATAGAAAACATTTTAAAAAATAATAAAAATAAATTTGTTTATATTTGAAATACTTGTAAGCAATTTTTGTAAATTGAGAACATTATATCTATATATATATTTATGTTTTTGGTGTATAGCAAATGAGCAAAGTGAGGAGTGCGAAGTAGCCGGAGCTATGGGAAAGTGCATTTTTGAGAAACTGAAGTCACCTTCTGCCTAGTAATAAAACAAGATTTAATAACAAGTTTTCATATAGCTGCTGAAATATCTAGAAGAATACAGATGTAACATTATAAATAAAACTGTACTCTAATGAGAAATAAATGTTTGAAGAAACTTATCAAAGCTGTTTGTGATAATTATAATATTAAAAAAATCTTTTGAACAGATTCTCAATACCTTTAGAAGCTTAAAGTTGGTTAACTTTTGGTAACTACTTTACATTCATTTTTCTCACGTTCAATTTTTGTAAGAAAAATTGGTGTCCCATTAAAACGCTGTCAAAAGGCGGTTTTCTGTGTCCCCAAGCTTTTCGTCTATTGTATGATCTATATAGTACAAGAAAAAATTGATTACAGAAGTGTGCTTCCAAATTTTTTTTCGTCATTTGTACGACCAAGCTATCGAAAAGTTTCTGTAGAATTGCACATATTTGCATCCCAAAGAACGTTCCTTTCACTTCGGCACTAATCGACTAAATAATTCTATTTGCAATACTGGCTATCTCTCTCACACTCCCATCTTTTACAATTTCTCTGGTACAACGACGACGCGAGCAAGAGAGAACGAGAGAACGAGAGAGAGAGAGAGAGAGAGAGAAAGGTTGATAACCCGCGGGTAATCCCGAGCCTCGCTGCACAGCCGATAATGAACACGCGGCCGTCTGTCCTGCTCTTCCTCGTGCGAGCACCGCGCATATATATAGGCCATATTACACGTGCACGTCGGCGTGATAGCCTGGGGCAGCCGTTAGCCCAGAGAACGAGAGAGAGACAGAGCAGAGACTGGCGTACACGATCGTTTGAGGGCTGCGTCGTATGTGCACGTAAGGGCTGCGAAGTGGCGAGCGAGTATATCGTGCAAAAACGGGGACGAAGTAGCTCTTGCAGAGATGTGTCCGTGTATATATGTATATGCATATGCGTGTCTGTGTCGATAAGGTGCGCGGCTGTGGTTAATGGTTAATTCTGTGGTAGAGGAGGGTCAGGCGACGAGTTTTTGGTTGATAATGCGTTAATGCGCGCTCTAAAGTGAAAAAATGGTATTAGTTAGATATGATAATAAAGAATTTTTTGATAAAAAAGTACATATTGTTTCTTTCAAAATATATTATTCATTTTCTAAAATTTCAAATATAAATATATAAAATACAAAATTAAAAAATTGAAAAGATGAAATCTTAATCTTCATATACGTCTAAACGTATTGAAAATTTATAGTTAGTTAGTTAGAATTTATAATTCTTTACGTTTTAATGTGATCGATTTGTCAGCTCTTTAAATCAGGTTTTGATGGTCACCTCAAGAAGAAAGAATTTGACATTTTTTAAAGACATCCAGGCATAAATATGACGTCCGTTGATTTTTTCAAATACAGCAAAAGTATAAATACCATCATTCTTTTACTATTTTAATTTTCCAGAAAAATAACACAAGCTCATTATACACAAATACGAATTGTATATTGCAAGTCTGAATTTCGCGCGCTCGTAACGTTCAGGCTTATCGACCAGCGTTTATATACCTTTCCCGCTATGGTTGAGCATTTTTCTTATACTCTCCACGAAATTTTATTTTATCGATATGATGTGTAATTTCGAAAAAAAATTTGAAATCTAATAATTACTTTCGTCATAAATTAAAAGAAAACATATTTCTGCTTTAATGATTACACCTTGGAATCTATTAAAATTTCAATCATCTACAACTAACCTAATCATCTAACTTTAAAAATATATTAAAAAATCATAAAATTTTAAATATAATTATTATAAAAATAAAAATTAGGAAATAAAATTTGGTAATATATTATTAATTGTTTAAATTGAAACACTATGTGCAGAAGTTGTTTTTGTCAAAGTAGAAGTGAGTTGCGTGTTTTAGAAAACTTAATTTTTTACCGTCTTTCGATAAGATGTGTTTTATCAAATCTCAAAAATACAGGTGCCCACTAACAAGTTGATTGTAGCCCTTCGTTTATATACTACATTGTTGGTATATACTAATTACTAATTAATTACCATAATATCCATTATTGCAATGATAATTTTGCAAAGTGGTATAAATAAATTTTGTTTTAATAATATGGGGTAAATCAAATTTTATAGCTATGGTGAATGATTTTGTTAAGTATTCATAACCGTGAATTTAATATAAAAATAGTACAACTCGACATGGGTGCGGACGTCTATAGTTAGACTTACGCACTATAGTTTCGAACAGTATTTTATACTACGAGCAATGAAAAATCATACCAAAGTTGTGATTTTGAGGTTAAAGTAGTATAAACGTATATTTTAATTACAGAATTGGAATATCAATGATTAAAATTATTTGATAATAATTAAATATCTTGGGTTTTAATACTATTTGCTAGTAATGTGTTTAAACCAAAGATTCATAAGCTATAAATATTTCTTTTTCACTGTGTTTCTAATAAAAATTGAATTTTATTAAAATATAGAATTTAGGAAAAGCGAATAGATGGTGAAGTTCGTAAATATAATTATATTCATTTCATTTTTGTGATTTCATCTATGTACTAATATGACATTCGCAAAGAAAATTAAATAATAATTTTTTCAAGAAAACTGTTGTATTTTACATTATAATTTAACAAAAAGTGAAATGCTTAATGTTTCCTGTTGAGTTAATTGTTTGGATTTTTGCATAAATAACAATCGTTATACTCTAAGTTTCGTTCAGTCTCGCGTAACGCAGCTGTACTTCGGTTCTTAATAAAACCAAAGTTCAAAATGAATAAACTGATCTATCTGATTGGTGTCCTCATATTTGTGGTAAATAAACTGTTAATATAAATTTTGTACCTTTATTATGTCTTGTCGTATATTATGATTCATGAATTTCAAATTTGAAATATTTACAATATTTTTTTAGGTTTATATTAATTGTGAACCACCACAGGATATCGATAAAATGGTTGACCAATGTTTAAGTGAACTTGAAATAACTGGTGGATATATGAAATTTCAATTACTCTTAATCCTTTATGAACAAAAATCTTTATTATAAACATTCTTTGTTTCTAGAAAAGCCGACTTCTCTTCCAGATTTAGAAAAGGAGTCAAAAAAGGGGTGCTTCCTTGCTTGCATGGCAAAGAAGTTGGGAAGAGTTTGTATTGTGGAAACTATAGAATTTTTAAATTATAAGTTGACTTTTCAGAAATGAAAATTTTTTTATCTTGTTTTCCACAGTTGGAAAATGGAAAAGTAAATCTAGAGAAAGAGTGGGAAATCTTGTTAAAAGAAGTGCCTAAAGCTGATGACACCGTTAAGGCTTTACTTGCTGAATGTGTGGACCTAGGTAAATTTTTATTATCTATTTTATAGCTTAATCCAGAAGAAGTTATATTAGATTTTATTTTAGTAACAAAAAAAAATATTAGAAAAAGAATACTAGTATGATAAGTTATTAATTATTTAAATATTTTTAAATCATATGATTTTTTTTAATATTAAAAAATAATTGATAACTTTTTCTTAATTTATATTCTATTTGTAGCAAATCGGGAAAGCGACGAGTGTGAAACAGCTGCAGTTATAATGAAGTGTTATTCTGAAAAATTCAAAGGAAAATTTTACAAGGAATGAGGCGACGCTTAATAAACGAAATTTCATAGTTGTAAAAGTACGTAGATTTTAAATTTAACATTATAAATAAAGCTGTGCAATAAGTAATAAGCGCTGAAAAAAACTAATAAGAGACAATCACAATTATTATACACTCCATTAACTGATTTCTCGTATAACAACCTGAACAAGAGAGAAAAAGATAGAAAGTGAAAGAGAGTTAGAGAGGGGGGAAGAGAGAGGTATTTTATTATCTAATCATATCACGTATTTTTGATAAATTTGAAGATTCAATTGACGTTGATTTGATATTCTTTTGTTTATGTTATGAATATGCAGTTTCACTATCAAAAAGTTTCGGTTTGGTATTTATTATACTACTTTCAGAAAATAAAGTATGAGAAGGAATCAAATCCTTTTATTGCCCCGCTTTTAGGGTTAATAGAAACTAAAATATTTTTAGCTCTGTTGTTATCTTATTAGATATTTATTTGCATGTGGTATTAAATATCAGGAAAATAGATAAGTGACCATAAAAAAAATATAAAAAGCATGCTTTGTGTACGAAAATACGCTTTAAAGTAAAAAGTTACATCACAAATCAGTGTTCTTCACTCGAAATCAGAATAGAAAATTAGACGTTAATTGTTATTTTACTATGTACTTATTTATGAATACTTCTTATATCTTAATTATCCTACAGCTAATTAAGTAGACAAATAGGTGTACAATGTTTCCTGTACCATTAATGTTTCAACTATTTGTACGGTTCTTAAAGTGTTAAATAAACAAAATCGTCTTTTTGTTAATACCGTCGCGTTCGGAATAAGTAAAAAATCTGTACAAAATTTTGTATCTTTAGCACAAAACACTATAAATGTTTTAGAAATCTCTTTATCTAATTATGTTATATCTCTTTATATTTTATCTAGTTATCAATTAAATAAACGTTCATATTCTAAAAGTTAACGATTAATTTTATATCAGTTGGATAGTTTTAAAATTAAAAGTAAAATAATTTGCTTTTGCCATTTGCATTGTACTTAATCACGCGGAGTATCCAAGTATACTGTTGTAGCAGAAAAAAGACGTGTACTAAGCGTCTCAATGCAAGCCATAAATCGTGAAAGAGATACATACTTTCAAATAGAAGACGATCCGTATCGTATTCCACGCATGTTATCGATCACTTAGGCACACGTATTATGTACGGGTGATGCATGGAGAAATTTCACGTAGTTTTTAGATAGCACTATATAAAGTTTAAATAAAATATATTTAAGGGGGCTTTACGTAAAAAAAAAATTTTTATTGGAGTTTTTTTAATGCACATGTCATGACAGACATGGATAAAAATTTTTAAACTTTTAAATGTTAAGGCTCAAGAACCAAGATAGTCTTCGATACCGGTTTCGACCTTTTTGAGTGTTTTTTTTGTATTTAGCTGTTTTTTTTAGAAATTATAGTTTTTTTTTTACTTTAAAGTTGTCTATCTTAGTAACTGGGTGATGGATTTTAATAGGGTAAAGTTAAAAGTTTTTGAATTTTGTTCAACTATGAGACAAAGAGTCACTGGAATAATTTTTAGATTTACAACTCTTCGTCCTATAGTTGAATAGTATCTGTAGAATAATCTATATTTGTGGTATATTATATGTACATTGTACAAATAATGTTGTCTTTTTTTTGCAGAGAAAATAGTTAATAAATTTTTAAAGGTGTAAAACCCTCATAATCCATTCTAAGATATAGATATTTATTTATACTAATTTCATCGAAGTATAAGAAAATTTGTATTACTCACATATATCTCTACAACCTTACAAGTTTCTATCGTCCGAAAATATGATATCAACTTTTCTCTCCAACTATGATTGTTATCTTATATAAAATAAAATATGAAGTTGAATATTTCATCAATATAAAGCCAATTTAGTGTGCTCTTTCTTGCAAATATATTTCAAACAATTTCCACGTATAAGTATAGTATAAAAAAAACCAACATCGATCAATCATAAAGATTTTCAAAATTCTTCTTCGTACTATATAGTGTACGCATGCAATTCAGACGAAGATAGGCGACGGAAATCTAATCCCCGCACTATAAAGCCTTTCGCTCGGTACTTTTTGCGAACGCTCGCCGAGGAAGACGAGGCAAAATATTCATTCGTTCCGACATAGCAGCGTATATCGTAGCTTTTTACGTGCACCGCGCTCTGCGAAGTTTTTCGAAGGGCAAATGGGAATTTCGCTGGCTTTTTTGTCCATCACTCCGAAGTAGTGCGCTCTCGCTTTTTGCTGGTACGAAGAGAAATCTCGCTCGCGATGCTTTAATCCTGGCATTTGCATGGGCTTTTGTTGCAGCTGCTTCGGTGTGTATCGCATCATCGCGTGCGCTATTTTGTTGTGTGTATATAACGTGATGGTGTACAGACACTCGGATGCTTGCTGGATGAATTTTCTTTTAATTAATCTATCAAACTTGGAAAAATCAAAATTTTATAGTAAAAACGAAACAAGGTATTTGATACAAAATAATTTTTCTGTTTTAGTATAATAATTAAAAACTAATTCCATTAATTAAGAATTTTCATATTCTGTTATAAAATAATACATTTTAATTTATTTATATTGTAATTGACAGTCGGACATGAAAATACCTTTGAAAGAGAATTTTGAGCTTTTCGTTAGATTTTATATAAATTCTTTCAGTCTCGCCCATTTTAGGTGTTCTATCAATTAAATTTTTTCATTTAATTGCGGTGACAGAATATGTCACTTTCGTAGAATCAATAGAAAATTTAATACTAAAACTCCAATTACGAATGGCGGCATTTGACGTATTTCTATATGCGTAAAAAATATCAAACTTTTTACGGTTATATAATTGATTTAGCACAAATAAAGTAAAGTGCAATTTAAAAATAAATATATTTTTGGAGCAATTTAATTTATTAAATTGTAACAAATGGATTTACTCACAAAGAACATTTATTAGTTAACTTTGTACACTCAAGGATGGATTTTGGGATGATGTAAAAATAAAAGAAACAACAATAATGATTTATTAATAAAAAAGTATACTTTAATGTGCTCATGTACATCGTACATGCATATATCTTGGATTTTTTGCCACATTTTTCACGTAGAGCATTGTCACTCACATTTCACGTATAACTCGATCTAGCAGATCGATAATAATATATCGTCCATTATAAATTCACATTAACGTCAGCAACCGGCCGTCGCGCGCGGCCGATTGCCATGTACAAACTAACTACGATTTATGTATATGTATATATAATAATGTGTAATAGCTAACTACTCGCTAATCAATAATTACATATCAACAACATCAACGTGTGTAAGATCAACGCGTGTCGAGCTGCAGCTCGTTTCACTTTCATCGTATATCTCGGCCTACAAAAATATTGGGACTCAGAAAATATATATTTTACATGTATATTCCTACATACACGTATATTTATACGTCATTTTTCGTCTGCATAAACTTGCAAATATATGTTACAAACGCTTCTTTACGCATTCTTGAGTATATCAATCTCACGAACATTAATACGTCTCATAAATAAATATGCATCGCTTATATGTATAATGCTTACAAAAAATAGAGCTCAAAACGCGATATCGTATAGTTATGTTTTCGTATTATATTTGATATATTACACAAATCTGAACTATATAGCTAAAGTCGGTGAATTTCGCGAGTACGAGTGAACGCCGCTTCGTTGAACTGGAAATGCGAATTCGAACGTTTCGCGTTGAGTTGTAGTTAAATATAATCTTAAGTATTAAGTTTGTGCTACTTTCGTATAATCACGAATGAAGATCAATGACGGAATTCACACATAATCTGCAACTTTTAATGAATTGTTATTTCAATTTTTAAAACTTATCAATGATTTCAGATTTTTTGGGTGATGTTGAATGACAAGCTGATTAATTGTAATAGTTAAGAAAATAGTGCAAATAAATAGTGTAATGTAAGTTACTTATAAGTTGTCTTTTGACAAGTCTCTTAAGTACTTATTTCTGATTAAATTAATAAAAACTTTGGCTTCTTTCCAATACTTATGATTAAACAGTAATAATTTAAGTACGTCTTGAATAATCAATATTAACAACATACAATTCAACAAAGACCTTCAGCGGGTTTAAAATCATTTATAAATCATAAAAATATCTACAAAATTGACTAAAAATTGCAGAATGCCTAAGTACAGTTACTGCTTTACAGAAAAACAAATGTATCAGAATTAAAAAAAACACGAGAAAAAAGTACAAGCTTTTCGTGTAAAGAGTGGGATGAAGACGGGGTGGGATAAAGGAGGGGCGAAGAAGAGGAAGAAAGACAGAGACACAAAAAACGGGGGAAGATTTAACAATTTCCTTAGGCGATTTGTACACATGCATACGTTTGTCCGGCACTTCTATTCTCGCTGGGCTCTTTCGCCCTGAACACGCGGACAAAGTGGTCGCTCAACTCTAGACTATGAGCGAGGGCGAAAGAGAGAGAGAGAGAGAGAAAGAGTGAAAGTGAGGGAGAGATAAAGATGTACGTGTTTACCTGCATGATGTCATTCAGACTTCGTCACGCTTTTTCTCTATCTACGATTCTCCGTCTTTTTCTATATATCTCATCTGTTTTTTATCTCTGTCTCTGTTTATGACTTTTTCTTTCTCTCTTTCCTTCCTTGTAGATTGCGAAGGGAAAGAAGCCTAAGGCTTTCGTGCGGAACGTCATTTGGACTCGGAGATTTCAAAGTCGTAAAGGAGAAAGGAAGAGAAAGATAGTTTGAGTGCAAGGGAGAGAGATAGAGAAGTAGAGGCGAAAAACGCATCTATACGGATAGAGAAAAAGGTCTGGACCCGAACACAAGAAAGTTCGCGTACACGAACTGTTGGCACACTTGACCCCCTTTTCTCTCTCTCCCTCTCTCTCTCTTTCTCTCTTTTTCGTTCTCTTCCTTCATCTCTGTCTTCCCTTCTCCCACTTTCATACACGCTTTATATCTATTTCTCTCTCTGTTTATTTTGCGCCTCCCTTGCGTTTCTGTTTCAACTGGCATTACCATTCTAAAAAAATCAAGTGCATGTATATGTACACGGACATGCAAATACCTTAAGGATGGGCAATGCTATACTTGAAAACCTTGGCAAATTAGTTTTTATGTGGCAAACTGTAAAGATGATATTTATCTTTCGGTTTAATATTTTTTCATAGAAATATTAAATGAAGCAAGTAGATTACGTAAACCAAGGCTTCCAGTATTTGGTATGGGATGAAATATGAACGATTATGAACTCGTCTAAAAAAGCAATGGGCAATCGATGATCAGATCTCATGTATTGAGTTATGTACTCTTAGGATTCTAAAATTTTAAGATTTAATTCGCTAGAGAAATAAGCGAAATAGAATAATTATATATTTTTATCGAAAGGATACCTCGAGCCGGAATAATATTGGCTAATTTTTGCGAAGAAGTCAATTTTGTATCGGCTAATAATATTATATTTACAATTTTTTCCAACGTAAAGGCTTTGCAAAAGGTAAAGTAATCAATGTCTCTGATTCAGCTTGGAATACACAATTATAAAAATACATTAATTAAATAAATTATTTTGATATTCACTACAAAATCTAATGCTAATATACAACATATAAAAAGCGGACGTCTAAAGTCAATATCTAAAACACTATGGCAAAAACTAAATAAAATGTGCATTCCAATCTTATCAATACATAATGTCCCACCAAGACGAACTGAGGAAAAATGGACTACTAGTCAATCAAGCACCTGTAATATCATGTTTCAATAGAGCTATCTCCTCAGTCTCTTGGGCAAATGTTGTAAGGCCACTACGTCGTGTCTTTCACTTGAATCATTCAAAGGATCTATTTCGCTATTGCATATTGAGCCGATGTTCTAAACATCGAATACTGGTTATGATACACTAAACACTACGTCGACGGTATCGGCGACTAACGTAAGAGAATCGGCAATAACACTTTCATATCGTTTATGTAGTTCGAGAATACTTTCACTCACACATTCGTACTAATTGACGAAAAACAGCGACGCCGCGTTATTGGGATCACTTCGTCGGATCATCAGTCTCGTATCGTGGAAGTGCGTCAAATTGACAATCTCACAGTTTCGTGCCCTTTTGCACTTCGTTCGTCACCTCCAGCGTGGCTCTTTTCATCGCATCGAGTTTCTCCACATAAGCGCTGTCGAGTTGTACTTTGTGATCGAGTTTCTTCACGTCTGATTTGAGTGAATCGTCGGCGATACTTGTAGTTCCAGTACCGTTCACAGAATTGTTGTTATCGTTGAAACGCGAGCTCGTCGCGAACAGTCTTGGCTTACCAGGCATAGCCTTCGACATCCTGAGAACGGTAGGATGAAGCAGATGCTCCTCGTAGGCGTCTTCCTTTGAGTCGGCAGTTAAGAGACTTACGATTATTCCTACTACGACCGTTGAAATACTACCAATTAGCGCGTAGTACATGTAGGTGATCCCATAGATATTGTCAAGAACTGATTCCGGCGTTTCCTCTTCGAAGAGGTGGTCTTTGGTCGCGCTCGACCATTGCACTGGTACGGTGTCCCTAGATTTCGTCAGATGAGCGGAGAACGTGTCATTTTGACACCCGTCTGTAGACAATGGCAGCGATTCCGTAGGAATGTCTAGACTTAGACGTCCAAACGTTAACCACAACGTAGTCACATGGCTGAAGATCATACCGGCAGAAGCTCCCTTCCAGTTGGCACAAGGTACTAGCATGGCGAGTACGAAAACACCGAGAAGGGGTCCAGAAGTAGCAGATGTCATCAACATCGAAGATTCGATGACACCGGAAAGCATACCAACTAAGAAACTTACACCAATAACGAGGAATCCATAGAAGACTCCCAATAATTTGATAATTTTAAGTTGTTGAGTATCTTTCAAGTTCCTCAAAGCTGGAATTTGGCTGAGAAAGTCCTCAAAGGTTACAGTAGCCAAGGAGTTGAGAATGGAAACGGTAATGGTTAGAGAACTGTTAAAGAGTGTTGCCATGACAAGTCCCAACAGACCAGGAAGATAAACAAATTTATCTTCTACGTAGAATGGCACTATTTCATCAAACTTGGACGTGTAGCCTAAGCTCATAGGATCACAGTCAGCGTAGCTGGTGAAGATCACCATACCCACTACCCACGAAAGTGAGAAGAGTACAGTAATGACAGGGATATTAGCCATCATTGTTCTGTAAAGTAAATAAAAAAGTTAATTAAAAAACAATCACTTTTCAATTGATATACGATCCGCTCTCATATATTGAAATGAGTTATATTTATTACTTTTTACTAATTTTGAAAAGAAAAAAATTTTTAAAATTGAAATATGATGAATTTAAATATAAACATGAATTTTGAAATTTAATAAATTTTTTTAAACGTTAGCTGATGTCTCTTTTAAATTAAAATCGTACTATAAGTTTTAAAAGCGAAAAAAGTTTTTATCGTAATTTATAGGGATTTATACATACTTGACAACTTTGGTGCGACTACTCATGCTGCAGTAGCGTTGGACAAAGTTTTGCTGGCAACCGAAGATAGAGAGACTCATGAAAAGCTGACCCAGAATCGCCGATACGGTGCTAACTCGAATAGTCGGATCCATGTCAAAGCTGCAAAGAAAATTTTATATGAAAATCTATCATTGAAAAGATACACCAATTAAGCGAAATTATGCGCGGATAAATCGGATAGAGAAAAGAGAGATTCAAAAGATCAAGAAAGTTAATAGAGAGTAGTACGTACTTAAAAAAGTCAAGACGACCGCGCTCGTTGGTAACGTTTACAACAGTGCTAAATCCACCGACATCGACGGTTCCATGAATTATAATCACCACTGAGACTCCAATCATTGTCAAGCCTTGAATGACATCAGAGAGGATTGCAGCTTTCAAACCACCCTGTATAAATAATGAAAAGCATTTAATTTCATACATAAGCAAATTTAACTTTTTATAATATAATAGGCTAATATAATAAAAATTATTCATAATAAAAGTCAAACAAATGTAGTGTATTAATTACCATTAATGTGAACACGATGGATATCGCAGTAATGCCACAAATGCTGACCCAGTAAGGCAGGCCGATGACAGTTTTTAATGCGACACATGGCGTGAATACCGTGACAGAAACATTCAAAAGACTTCTTATGACATAAGAAAAACTGGCAAGACATCGCACCAGTTTTGATTTAAACCTGAAACAAAGAAAAAAAATTCGATAAAATTAATGTCTGAAAGGTGTATTAAAGATGTTAGCAAAAATATTATAGAAAAATATTAAAAATATTTTTTATCATTTTGAAGAAAAGAAAACAATAAATAACATTTTAATTAAGCTTTTAATTTGTGCTTAACGAAAATTTTAGTTAAACTACGAACTGAGTCACTGCCGATAGACGAAGTTATTGATTTCAGTAGTCCCGCATTATTTGATTACAGCTACATATGAATTTTCATGAAAAATTATTATTCCCGTTTCCTCCATTAAACTAGGTACGACAACTTTGCATGTCAGTCTAATGGAAGTGTAATTCATTACAAACATCATTAGAAGCGACATTTTGTTTTATCTACTTTGCTTGCGTGATGTTTATTACAATAAGAAAAAATCAAAGTTCATTAAAATACAAACATTTACACGACTTTTCCGAGCTCAAAGTGTATTGTATCGATTCTTGACATATTTAAAGAAATACAATTAGGAAAATTTATATTATTAAAAAAATATATAATTGATAATTTATAAAAAAATCATAATTATATATTGTTTTTAAAATACCAAAAACCGATCGAATATAAAATTCAATCATGAACGTTTTTAATTCTGTCTTACAAAAAATTTTCGTTTAAAAATTTGCGTAAAAAAGGAAAAATTGTATTCTTAATAATAAGTCGTGTTCTTAATAATTTATTGTTTCAAATAATTTAAGTATTCGAAAGACGCTCGAAGGATGATTCATACAAAAAAACAGAAACTCTTATGTGGTTAACGTATTTTTAGTATTAAAGAAAAGACTTACTGTTATAGAGTACATAAAAATATTTTTAAAAGAATAAACGTTACTTTAAAATTTTAAAAAGAACATTGAAGAAAAAAAAATGTTATAACTGATTATATTATAAATAAGTAAATAATTTTATATGAAATCAACGTAACGGTTTTAGTTTTCCTTTACAGTAGATAATGGTAAATATTTTTTATTATCTCATCTATAATTCAGAAAATTATAAAGGGCATTGATAAAAAGATCAATGCTATTAAATTTCGCACTACTGCTCATCAGCATTATTCTTTACAAACATATGAAAGTTTTTGCATGGGTTGCTGATAGTATGAATTTACAACCTTTATCGTGGCGCTTTTGCCTGACAAGATAAAAGAGAGTTCTGAGTGCGTAAGTGATAGAGTGCAAAGAAGAAAACACAACAAACATGAGGATCAGAAATGCAAAAGCTACATAAAATGGCATACATGATTAATTGAATTTGTGAGATGAAAGAAGAATATAATTTTACGCTGCTTTTGTAAAGGGCAGAGCAAAAAAGAGTTTTTATTTAGAAATATTGTATATGTTATCAAAGCAAGACATATTTAGCCGACAATGTTTTAGGGACATAATTATGATAGAAACACATTATTATCCTAGAAGACAAAAAATCAATGAACTGATAATTAATATCTATTATTGTAATAATCGTATCAATTAATTTTTTTCGCTGTCGTAATAATTATCGAATAATTGTGACTAATATACGAAAAAGCATTGGAATCGTGAGATCGCGTCAGAGTTTAGTTACTGACGCATATGAACAAACAAAGACTTTTTCGTAGATTCTGCTAATCATTTTCATGCGTCATGTGAGATCACGTATGAAATAAAGGTTAGAACGAAAAGAGATCAAAAAACTGCAGTGCCATGTGGAGAGCGATGCAGAAACACGAATGAGAAGAACCTTGACAGTCATTGTATTGCATTACAATCGAATATAGATGAACCGTTTTTGTCGCATCACAATAGTAATTTCCTATTTTTTTTAAATTTAACTTTTAATTTTTATTCTTACTTCAGAACTATTCATTAATTATGCATGCGCTATTTATATTTCAATACAATATATGCGACATAAAATTGTCATGTAATTACCAAATGAATTGATCTTTATAATAAAGTTTCGAATTCTGTGCCTATTTATTGTAGCAAAAAATTTCTGGATATATTTTTGATAAAGCATCGTTAACTGTCATAAGAGAAAAATTTTTGAACAACGCTCTTCCAAATCTAAATATACGCGATAACATAAGAATACAATAAATCTCCACGAAGGTCCAAGGGAGAATCTTTTATTTTACCATTCGCTGGCCAATAAATAAAGCACTAAAAACCCACCTATCCTCTCAATAAGCCGTATCTTTTTATCATCCTCCTCTGACGCAACTCTCCTCGCCATCTCCCGAAAATTATCTGAATCCCTTACTCCCTCTCTATCTCTTCCCCCCTGTTCACTTCATATCCAGCACACTATATACACACACATACACACAGTCGCCCACATACACGTGCGCAAGCGTATCCCCTTACCTCATGTCCAAGTACTGATAGACGGACGTTATCCCGAGGCTGTAGTAGACCGGGACGAAGACGAAGCAGACAATTGGATAGGCGAGCAGCATACCGTAGAGCGTCTCCCACATGGCGCTGCCCCGATAATAAAGCTCAGAGGGATAGCCAAGGAAGGAACGTACACCAAGGGTGCCCCGAGCAATGGACAGCATCATAGCACCCATGGACACGCCTGAGCCCGTTGCAAATACATAATCGGCCTTGGTCTCCGTCTTTTTGCGAGCGCGGAACTTGCCCCAGAGCGGGATGACGAAGGATCCGGCGATGAAGGCGACGAAGACGAGGTAGTCAACCACCAGTGACGAGGACTCCATCGTGCTGTTCAAGTAATTCGTGACTCCTGCTGTGGGCAAAAGACACAAGAAATGGGCCTGGATTAGTTTGTTTTTCTTTTTGTTGAACAGTGCAAGTTGATGTTTGTATGCTAATCAACACAGGAGGTATTTATTGGGTTGGGTACACGGTTGGTGCAACGTACTGATAAGATGCTAATAGAGGCAAGAAGCAATGGTGTTTACTGTCAACGGAGTAATTGGGATTTTAGCTTGAACTCGGTATTACGTTGTAGTAAATGGTATATTATATTATTATAAGTAAAATAAAAACTATAATGAAGTATAATGATTATAATTTTTAGCTTATTGCGCGACGAAAAGAAAATTCACGATGAAAATGGAGAAAGAATGTAGTGTTATGCAATTATTATTAAGGAAGAGAAAGATATTGGAATGTTATCGGAATGAATTGTCGAGGAATGCTACACTTTATCAAAGCGCATGTTTAGATTATGCTAATATCACTTGTTCGTGATTCATTTTGAAAAATATAAACTTTTCCTATCAAGTGAAAAGATAAGTATTATGCAATATTTGCTACCTAAGAGCGCAGATTAGTACAACAAATATTATAGAATAAGTTACTTTCATTATTTTTATAGTTAATTTATTATTAATAGAACGACTTATTTGAAAAATACACACTTTGTTAAATGTTTTACAATTACATTTATTGTCATGTTTATCAGCTCGAATTCAGAAAATAAAAACGTTAATTTATGCAATGAGAAAGATCTCGAAGAGCCGAAAATGCTAAAATATAAAAACGTCAATTTTGGTCGAAAGAAATGTGTCATACCGGTTTTGTCCGGATAATTTTTTCATTCTGATTTTTTATGCAGCCGGTCTGCAAGTCAAAAGAAAGAATCAATTATAATGCCTAAAATATATGAATTACACTGTTTATGAGAGGGTTTGAACAGTTTGCCACGCGTATAAGAAGATTGCATTTAAAGTTAATTCGCTATTGATTAGTTATGCGGAAATATTAAAATATAAGAATAATATAATAAAAGTAAACACGAGTTTATTGTTTATTGCATAAATAAAAAAAATCACTGTGGTTAGAATCTTGCCAGGCATGTAATTTCATGCTTTTTAATTTACAACATGTGTTCAATATAACGTGACAACTGAAATTGCGCTATATATTATCATTGTAAAATGATTACCGCTCTTTATGCGGTTTAGTTCACTGGGAAGACATTGAATTGAAAGTTGCAATATTATGTAAATGCCGACGCGGAGCAAAACAAGCCGCTCCTTTAATTTTCTAATACCGTATAAAAAAAAATATGGCTTGCATATATACTGCGTTATTAACAAAGAGCGATTACTAAAAGTGCATTCATTCTTTGTGCTTAGACATTGGCAAACGATTGTGTTTTATGTTACTAGATTTAGAAATAGGCTTATATCCAAGTAGCAAAGATCGTTAAGTACTGCGCATATTTAAATAAACGATTCGATGTTCGCAATATTAATATTTTCTCGAAAATACCCGCATGCGATTATCATTGACATTAATATGTTTATTTAAGTTGAACGGATCGCCCGTGTGTTTTCGTGAATCTTCGCGAACGTGCGACAAAGAGCGTCTGCCATTGCTCAATGAGTGAAAATCTTATGTTGGCGCGTTGCATAATTTGACGACGCGATGTCAACGTACGCCCCGGATCGGACTTTTCCAGGCTACACATACACCTTATGAAATCCATCTTTGCCCCCGAAAAAATTGCGTGTAATAACTGGTTATGTAAATTGGCTTATGGTAAATGAAAAAAAAACTCGTTTGTAATTTTTCATTCGCAACCATAGAAAATCAGATATTAACTTGACATTTTCATGAAATTCTTTCCATTACACTATAGCGTTATGCCGATGGTTTAAGAATGATTTAGTTTCAAGGTTTTAACATTTTAGATATGTGAAAGTCATTGCTGTACATTCGATGTGAATCGATTACTTTTGCTCCAAAATATTTTAGTATATAAAATTATTTGATGTCATATAAGAAGTGGTAATGTTCTTGCTTATAGCACAATGTAACCGGTGACATTAATATAAGTGCACATGATTGATTGAGTATAAGATGCAAAATTTATAGAAATTTTTAAACAATCCTACTGTGCAATTCTTTGAATTATGTTTTTATTCCATGATTGAAAGTACGTCAGTCGAAGTAAAAAACTACTTTAGACAACGATAATCTACGTATTACATTTTTCATATCATCAGTTTTTATAAACTTTCTTCGTGATAATATTTATCGTTTTACTTTATTGCGTGATGATTTCAGAATTAATTAATTGTTTTTTTTCTACAATGATTCCGTAGGGTATTAATTTTTTATAAAATGAACTTTGATGGTATTTTTCATCTTAAAAACTAGCGATAAAGAGAATAAAAACACGAGTGAGAAAATAAGCTGTTCGATCAGGTTTTTATCACAACTGCACCAGACCATTTAAATCCGGTTTTAGGGTCATCTTGGCAGAGTTTATCGGGAAATAAAAGAAAGAGTTCAAAATATTTTTAAGGATTTTCAAAAATATTTTAGCAGTTGTAATGTTTTTTATGATTAAACATATTTCTTAATTGTTACTAACTTTACCCCCTACTTAATTCGTTTACCGGTACCATAAATCGTTTATACATCAAGACTCGATTTTTCAAATTTTCGTTAATTAACTCCCCGAAACCTATTACAATCAACGTATTTCTTAAATTTTAAAATAACATTGAAAAAAAAATCGAAAATCTTAAATGTTACAAACCATCGAAAGTAATCGCGACTAAAGCGCGTTAGCGCACTCTCGGAAAAGCCAAAAACTCAAGTATAGACGACAATAATTCAACTCACTTCACTAGTAATGCAAAACTGAAGGTGCGTGCGAAACTCTCGCAGTCGTTTGGAAAACTCTCCCACAATAAAATGCGCGCAGTTCTCGTTGCTTCGGAAGTTCTCTCTGCTGTATATACGCTGTACGCCTCCTTTCGAAAGTACGCGCGTGAGTTCTGTATATGTATATATAGCTACTCGTACACTACTGTGCGTGCGTCGCGCGTCCGAGTCTAACAACCTCTCGCACGCGTGGGGCGAACGAAGACACGAAGAAGAGACCGTGTGTCTGTATATGTGTATAATAGTGCGCGCGAGCGAAGTGCCGACAACTGACTAACTTCGCGGCGATGCCGCCCGGGCGTTATTATGCTAACGAACCGAAGGGTACGAGCGGACAGTGGTGGTGGTAAGGTATACAGGAGAGGAGGAAGGCCAAGCGCACGAGCGCCAGCCGGAAAACAGATTCCTCTTTGGTTCTCCTCTCTCTCTCTCTCTCTCTCTCTCTCTCTTACTCGCTCTTTCACGACTTATCGCTAGTTTCTTTCTTTCCCTCTCTCCTCCTCCTACTCTTCTCTTTCTTTCCCCGGCTGCGTGTTTATCGAAAAGAGACGTGGGTGGGAGAGGAAGAAGCGCCGGCTTTGATCTCAAGCGCGCGCGCGCGCGAGGAGCTCGAGATGATGCACTTTTTTTCTCTTTCTCTCTCTCTCAGCGTCCGCGCGCGAATCACGAGGATGGCTTCAACCCATTAAACGAGCGCGTGAGCGGCAAAGCACGCAGTGACACCCACAGTTTTTTTTCTCTCTTTCATGTGCGTATACGTGGCTGTGGTGGCGTACGTCGTGATGTTTTCGAAAATTTTTACACGCGCTCACGAACCGATGGAAATAATGACGCGTGCTAAAAATATCCGTTTAGTAATGCTCACGGGGTTTGACGAATTGTTTAGCTGCGAAAAGAAAAAGTTCGACTCGTCGGCTGTATTTTGCGAGCGGGAAATTTTTACGATTATAAAAATATACTGGAATAATAATCTTTGGTTTGCGCAATTAATTGACGTTTAAAATCTGGAAAATTCGTTATTTAATATATTTGTAATTGATTTATCGCTATTAATTTATCTATATAAAATATTGAATATAGTTTCATATTTATAACTTATTTTTAATAAATTTATCGATCGAATAAATGAGACAGTTTTGTTAGTTCATTGTACGCTATGTTGTCGATCTTTTTGGTGGTAGTGACCTGTGTATACGAAATGTCAGCGGAAAAATATACAAACGTGATGCAGATGCAGAAAACCCACGATATAAAATAAGATAATCGTGAAAGACTGAGATATCAAAAGAGGATTTCTCATGAAAATTTATTGATTGATTTTTCACGGTATTTCTGAGACTGTAATGTACGGTAAAAACTGCCCTGCGGGCGTGATTAAAATTAATATATCATTTGCGATGAAAATTTATGGAAAAACACAATAATTTTACTATGCAACTTTGAAATGTTCCTTAATCATGCTTATCCTCGTCACTTAATTACGATTGATAAGGGCCCATTTCGTAGGAAAATTTTAAAACATTAGTTCAACTATTTTAAAAAAATAAATATTTTTAATAGTATTGACACTGTATACATGGTAATAATTTATATTTACATTTATATAGTCCCAATAAAAGATAAAAAAATATTATACATTTTAGAAAAAGTTCTTGGAATGTTATAATTTCAGAATTTAATTAATTTTTCCGTTCTCCTCGTGCGTCTGTATGTCTTTCGTAGAAAACTTTAAAAGAAATTAAGATTTTGTCTGGTTTATCTTTTGACAACCAATCGTAAATTCTTGATCAAAGTGCATATGCACTAACTAAAGCGTTACTATATATACATGCCACTTCTTATTTCTCTATATTACAATATCAAGTTATACGAGTTAGATTACATGAAGTTCCAAAAAAATTAATACTGTAAACTTTATAAATCCTATAATTTTTACACCATCTTGAAGAAAGATTTACTTTTGGGGCACATTATGAAAAATGCACTTAGAACGTAATAAAGGTAATTAGTACAAACCGATTATTGTTATACTCATTAAGGTACATCTATTTACAATGAGTCATACTTTAGTGTCTTCCAGCACATCTATATCTATTTTAACGTTAAAGATGAAAATGATAAACATATTAAAACCTAATTGTTTTTATTTTTTACGGATTTTCGAAAGATAACCACTAAAATTTTCAATTTAAAAATGATATGTACTGAAAATTTTGTAGAACCATTACGAATTTACAGTCTATCGATGTATTGAAAAGATTACGTACGCTTGTAAAACCATTTTAACCTAATACGACCTTCGACAACTCTCCCCCACAAAAATACTTTTGACGTAGGACAAGATTGTTTATCATCGTAAAACACATCCACGTCGACTGTCACTCGCCAGTCAAAATCCCGAATCCCCACTTGTAACTGAACGAAAAAAAAAAATTCCTTACCCAAACAATCCCCGTAGACCATCCGCGCCTATAAAATCTGTTTGCCCCTTCGTCTGTCGATTTTACGATAGGCGTCGTCGTAAAGCTCCCGCGCGTTCTAGCAGCTCTCTTATCTAACGTGTCATCCTGCCTGCTCTGCGTGTGCGCATCAAACGCGCTTTTCTACAATAAATCTTAACGAGCGCCTGTTTGATTCGCTCAAACAGACCGACTTTTTCATCAGCGCCAAGAAACACGCATATCGTGTGAATTTTTTTTTCTTCACCCGGTTGCTCGAACAATTTGAATTCGAGATTGCAGTGAGCTTTCTCTGTTTTAAGAATCACAAAATTACGTAAACGCCGGTGTATAGCAACAAGTTGCAGTTTTACACGAGTGCTAACTGTAAGGAGTATATATATGTGTACGCATATACATATAGAAGGAAAGAGCAAACTTTTTTGTTTTGCATTTGGCAGCTGTGGATAAAATTTCGATATTTTTTAACGTTCGCTTGCTAAGTCGATTTAAAATCAGTGGCTGGTATGTATTTCGGTTTTAAGGCAAAAAATGTGTGGATGTTTGATTCGTTAGTTTGCAACTTTCACGTGTAGGTAGCAAAAGAGCTTTTCCGATCGAATAAGATTTTTTTCTACTTTACTGCGAAAACATTATTTAGTCTTCTTTACACATTTCGTTACTGCGAAATAATAATTTTCAAAGGCGAAATATTTTCTGACTAAGATAAAAAATTTATAACTAACGATGTTTTTTAGTATACTGTATGTACAGTTTGACTGGATACGCATTGATTAAATTAAAAAATATTTAGATATATAGCTTATATCAAATATAGATTAAAATAGTTATTGAAAGAAAGTAGTACATGTTTATTTACTAAATAAAATGGTCAAATTGACTTTTTTTAAATCTGTGCAATCGGAGTGCGATAAAAAACATTACTTTACGCATTTACTTGATAAACATGTGTACGAATTCAACAATGACTGCAGGATGTCACTAAGGTGATAAATTATATAATGAAGTGATGACACAAACAAATCGCCATACTTAGTATTGTAAATTTTTCAACAGCTTTGAATGAATGACAGAATCGCGCTTAAGAATCTTACTGCAAATAATTTTTTTTAATTTTCTCATTGTGTAAAAAAGAAACTGGTAAGTATAATTTGTAAGATTTCAAAATAGTTTCGTTTAAATAGTTTCGTTTAAATAGTTTAGATAATTTGCTGAAGTGTCTAGGACGCATATAGCAGCCGCAGAAACGCTAAGTATTTATTCATTGAACTAGATAAATAGACGTAAACAAAAAGTTTTTTTTACAACAAATAGGCATAATTACGGAATGCTACCAACACAGTTGCAACCATAAACTTCGAGCAATTTACCGTTGATTTTTTGCCGTATCAATGTCGTCACATTTACCTACATGGCGAATCACCGCGCAGTTAACACTATTATTCATAACATTGAATATGCATATTAGTCGCTGTTACAAATAGGATTTATACGCGCGAAAAACTAGCGCAGCTTTTTTGCTTCCGAAGAACTAGCAAGTTATGAATCACGCTCACGCGCTCGTACGGCAGAACTACGAAATTCTCTCCCTCTCCTTAATTTATATTGACTTTTAAATCTGCACAAACTGCAAGAGACTGTGGCTTCTTTGCAAGATTATTCTTAGCTCGAAAAATATATGAATGCCATGCGGGAATTTCAATGCAAGAGAATATCGTCACCTTTGACTGCGTCGTGCGCACAAAAGAAACCGGGGCCTGATGGAATCACACCTAAACGTAAAACCAATTTAAAATATGTTAATTTTTTGAGATCTCCATATTACATGTATATAAGCACGTGAGTTTTGCGCCTGACGCGTGCTTTTTCCTTTATCAGTTTATCTAGTTTCTACAATTGAAGACCTCGCTTTGATCTGATAAAGAACGTATATGTAAAAAGAATAAGTTGTATAACTAATATATTGGCAGACTTAAAGCGAATAATAATTCAGATAACATAATTAAGTGATGTATAAGTTTCTAAATCTAAACTCAACCTTTTGAAATATTTAAAACTAGATTTCTTTGAAATGTTCAACGACTATTTCATAGTCCATGAAAGAACATGTGTTTCCTACGCTCTTCTCGTGATCAATGAATTTTAATGATAAAAAATTTTTCTGAGAATTATTTTACGAACGTATTACTGTGCGTCAAGTGCATAGCTACATATCTACATTTTTATTATTTACGCCAAAGACATTCAATCACACTTGTTTCTAAACGAGCAAATAATGCGTAAATCAAACATCAGACCCACGCTGATCCACAATCAAATTTGTTTTTTTAATTCTTGTTTGGCCACAATTGACGCAACCTCATCATAAAAATATCACAATAAAACGCAATCCAGCATCATTCGCCCATTAGACAACTTTCCACTGTACCATTAAAACTCCTTTAATCTCCCAATGCGCTCTTTAATTCCCAAAAATCTCCACTCACACCAATCCACAACAAACTCGTGATCGAGCGCAACAGCTGTTCACTCGTGTATAATATATATATATATATATATATATGTATGTATGCTTCGAGCAAACTCAAATCTGTTATTGCGGTATATTACAGAGAAACAGAAAGCAAGCCGCCACGACGGGTGACAAGAAAAAATGTGCAGTTACATCATGTACTCTCACCGGCCAATGAAACACGTGCTTATTTGTTGCACGAGCAAACCATACATACACGCTCGCTCTGTACACATATAGGAGACGGTATACGTACTCCCGAAAATTTCCATTCCCGCGGGTATATTGGCCACTACTATACACGCGCTCTGTTTTTCGGTGGATCTCGGGTGTGCGACCTCGTTCCTGTTAGCGCTGAAGAAGAGAACGAGAGAGAGAGAGAGAGAGAGAGAGAAAAGGAAGAAAGCGCACAGTGTTTACGTGCTGAGCGAGGAACAGTATGCGAAAAGGCACGTAAGCGGTGAAATGCGGGTTTTCCCTATATATATATACATCGTTTGCTCAAAACGTTGCAATTTTTCGGGTTATTCCTTATTTCCTGGACGTGATGAGTAATTTTGATGCACTTTATGCACATGCATAATTTAATGGAGAAAAATTGTGCATAATAAAGACGCGCAACTACTTACTCGTTTGATGCAGTAACAACGGGGTTAATTGCAGTGTGGGAATAAAAGTAAATTTTCTCTTTGAACAAAATTAGATTTTATTTATGACAAAACTAGCATGATATGCGATAAATGAAGTTCACTAATTATGAGTGGCGTACTCGTTGTGGATTATATAACTGTTATTATATTTTTCAAAGTATAACTTATGCTTCACGTCGGTTCAATTTAGAGATCAATCAATAGTCGAAGCAGTTATTGATAAAACTTCTAATCCAATGTTGATCATTGTTGCTTCACAAGTAAATATTAGAACTAGACGTGATCCGCTCTTCTATAGGTGAATATTATGACGTAAGTGTACTGGTTAAATATTTAATCTATAACGTTACTAGCGTGCTCTATATAAAATTTATACCTATGTGGTAAACACGAAACCATATGTAGTTCAAAGAGAACGCTAAAGTGTGTGATTCCTTTAAATCTCTTTATTGAAAAGGTCAATCCTGAACTACGACACTCTATACGAGTGGGCGCGAAAAATTTTTGGTACCTCTCTATATAACCACCGCAACAACATGCGTGACCCAATTTCAAGGGAACGCATCGATCCCCATTTACCCCGACACAACGCACACACCGAGAGATTTCCGCTCGAGCGCAGAACGCGAGCGCACGTAAAGTGGGGTCAACTCGCCGGGGCTAAAGTCCACGCGCACACCACGCGCGGAATAATAAAAATCTAATAACGAAAATCCCGTGACTCGATAAATCGCTTGTGTTGGCCGATTGAGTCTCGTTTAGCGTACGCGAGTGCTCGAAAACAAAAAAAAATGTATAAGAAGATGAAGATTCGTCCGAGCACATTCTGTGTGTGTGTGTGTGTGTGTGTGTGTGTGTGTGTACATTAAACGACGGAAAAAAGAGGAGGAGGAGAATGAAGAGCCGCTCGATTGGTTTCAATTCTCGCGCGTGGATGTGCAATAGTGTTTATATATATACATATATAGGGAAGCATGTCACGGGATCGAATCACGTGCGTTGATTCGATTGTGTACCGAGTTCCGAATATATATATACGTCGCGGGACTTTGTACCCGTGATATCGCACAGGATGATTCTGTGGATTAGCTATTTTTCCGTCCGGTGAGGAGAATAATTGATTCACAAGATCGACGAGGATGTGACGACAAGCTGTTTTTGTCAGGACGATCGCTGTTAATTTAACGCTGATGCTTTCAGCTTGAACTTGGACTTTGGAGTCGATTAAATGAGCAGGACGAGCAGCGCGGAGCTGTTCTGCGAATTTTTACAAGTAAGCGATGATGAGCGTTTCGAGAAGGCGAAAAAAAACTCTCGATGTATTTGAGTTCAAGTTTGTTAATTGAGGATATATATAAGGGGTGGGAAAATTTCACTGTGATGATGAATTATTGGTTTAATGCTCATTTGCAAGTCTTAATGATGTATGGATATTTAATGCAGAAATTAATTCTAATTAATTCAATGCTGATACCGTTTGCTTCCTTAAAGAAGAAGCTTTAAAACGGTGAAAAATATTTTCAAGATAATATATATTCAAAAACATTTCTTGTTATGTTTGGTAGAAAGATTTGAGACTAATTTTTTTATACCTGTATATACGTGAATGTGGTGCGGATATTTTGAGCATGTATGGGCTTTTATAAATATCTAAACTTTTCATGGTTTTTTACTTTGTTTTTATATTAACTTTTTCTTTTATGCGGCAATAATTGATGTAATGAGACAATCAATTAAGTCTGAGGAACTAAGTTCCAATGAAACAACATCGATTTTTTTTAAACCCATATCATTTTATCAATGAATCATTTTCCCGATTAAGAAAATATTATAGTCTGTATAGAACTACGTAACATTGGGAATTTCCCGTTGTTCCTTTTAGACTTTTATTTATCGTCATGATCATCTATTGTATAGTAATTAAATAATCTTTACAAATCAGGTAAGTTACTTCAATTGAATAAAAATTAAATTAATTTAATTAACAATTAAATTAATCATACAAAAACGTTAGTAATTACAGGTTAGAAGTTCCTTAAATATAAATGAATATGTATTTACTTACAGTCAATATTTATTCGATAGTAAGATATCTTGGTTAATAATGATATAAATGAAGTGTTATATCTGATCACTATGAAATAAGAATTCATTATTCTATATAAGCATTTGTAATCTAGAAGTTATTTTAATATTTCATTTAAATGTAATCGAGTTTTTCATGTCAAACTTACTAAGCAAATTGAAAGTCAGCATCAACATACCATTCACAAGATCTTGCACTTTATACCAAAATTTAATCTCGTTTAAACAACCCAACAAAAATCTTGATCCTTTTATCAGCGATGAGCTCAGTGAACTTCAAAGGATAGCACAAAAAATCCTCCTTTTCTAGCGATGGCTCTAAGCTAATTGGGAACTTTAAGCGCGCGCGTGCACAACGACTATGACGCATACTTAAACAAGCGAGTTGCTTGTGCGGCGAATGAAAGGAAAAAAGGCGCTGCCGGGACATCTGTTTTCTTCCTCCCGCGCCTGACATTCGCGTTCTTCCGCGCGAACAATTACCGATAATTACCGCGTGATCGCAGCCTATCTGAGGAAGCGAGTTCTTTGAACGACTTTGTTCGACCGCCTGTTCCTGTAATGAACGAAGTTTTTGTGACGCTGTAGTAAAATGAAAGCTTCTAGTTTCTCGAAATCATCTGTTAATAATCTTACTTTAATGAAGTTAGAAAAAAGTTCTATCAAAACCGTACAGCGTTAAGAATGTCAACTTGGCAAATTCTAATTTATGAGCATTAACGTAAATTTTTTCGAATTTTTTGATAGATTCCAAAACTTTTAGTCTATGCTATATACATATATATATATATATATATATATGGGAGAAAATGTTGGCATGAAAATTGTAAAAGACATTTCTGAATCACGATAACATTGTTTGTAATGACAATAAGAGAAAAGGTCGTAGCTCGTATTTACAGTCAGCATTTAAAGGTAGCCATTCAAAACGTTTTAATAACCGAGGAAAATTATTCCAGGCATTTTTCCTTGCTCCATATTTCATTTCAAAGTTTAAATGTGACGTACATTACTTAGGAGCTTCAGAGTAGCGTATTTTTTCAAAATATATCACGAATGGCTTTCAAGTACCGGAAGCACGAATAAAAACTCTATTGTTCGCTTTTCCGATTTCTCGTTTTTTTAAATAAACGTTTAATTTTATATTTACATGAAATCACTGAAAAACTTTCTTAACCATGCTAAATTCATCTATTTATTTTCTTATATTTCAAAACTTTTACAATTTGTTTTTGATCAAAATAAAATTTTTCAAAATAGTTCTTACAGCATAAATTTAATAAACAAAATTCACGATTCGATTTAGTTCACAAGAATACTAAATAAATTAATATCGAAAAATATCAATTGTCCAATAATAATTTTACGTATGTTGGCCGATTTATTCTGTGAGAATGAGTGCACTTATACAATATTTGAATCAGGGAATTAATTACGAAAAAATGATATAAAAAAACAATGAGCAGTATTGACGACAATAATGTTTGTAATTATCACGGTTTTTATAGCACAAAGGTATAATGTCAAAAATCAATTTATTGAAAATATGATACTTTTTTTAAACATTTCAGAAACATAAAAATTACAACAAGGCGGAAAACTTTCCATTCAAAACTATGCTCCAATTGCATGAAATAAAATTCTATAATGTTTGACAGCGAAAAACATCTATTCTGAAATAATCTTGGAAACTAATAAAGATAAAAGAGTGTGGAAAACTTGGTAGTGTATTGTCATAGTATTAATACGGTACCATCGCAACTTAACAATGGGACTGTAGTCTCAATAACTTCCGTTTATTGTTTATTTGAGACATAAAAGAAACGAACTTTTAGCATTGATTGAATCTCTTGCAAAATGCATTGAAAAGATAAAATCGCGTTTTGATGGAAAAAAATTGGAAATGCTTCCTCTTGTATTATGATGTGATGAAAATGTAATTATTTTTCTCATTTGATTTACAGATTTTTTATTATAAATACTCCATAAATATACAAATGATTTTCATACGAATAATATTAACTCTCGACACTGATAAAAATATTATAAAATTGTGACTTGTTAGTATAATAATTTTTCCTCAATAAAATACATTCGCTTTGATGATTCAGTACTTAACAGGTAGGGTTATTCCATCGAAAGCTATAAAAAAAACCTTTACCACGATGACCGCGTAAGAGGAAACGAGGAGATTAAAAATACTGTTCTATAGTTCAATATCCTATCTTATTCAACAAAATTTCTCAACAAGTAACGCAATAATAATGAAAACCCATAAAAAGCAGAATCCAGTAGTTAAATAGGAAATTATGTTCAATATTTATATCCTAGCAATTGGCATAAGTTTACAAGGACGTTTTTTACGGACGTCCTCGTGACTTCGTATGTGCCTGGTGTGTACTGTTGCACTTATATCTCGTGTCTTTCATGATAAGAGTATAATTTTGATCTGTGTGTAATACTAAATGTTTAATAAAATTCTTAATAATATAAATATCCTATGAACAAAAATATTTCTTAAATATTAGTTTATTTATTTTTGTACGGTACTATACCAGTGAGATAGTCACAAATATACCGATGCGGAAAATGCTACAATAATTTTTCTTCCATAAGAACAGAATCTTCGATGTTATGGTGTTGGAAATCTGGGAAATTTATCGATGCTCTGCATTAAATATAAACTTATAAAACCGCTTATTTTTACACGTAGTAAAATCCTGTAAACTCTTTCGATTTCCATTAAAAAAAATTCTTACAATTTATTATATCTCGCAAAAAAAAACATTTTTTCAAATAATATGTATTTTAATGCAAACATTTTATGTTGATAACAGTGTTAATAACAAAGATATAGTAAAATTATTTAGTAAATAAAGATACATTTTGAAATAAATGGATACAAAAATCGCAGTCCCGTTCTTTATCATAAGCTATCACGTGCATTGTATGTAATCATTGTATATTTTTCAAATTATCAAAATCACGAGTCTTCCTCGTATATCTTTTTTTAATAAATAATTATGAAATACTTTGATACTGTTATTAAAAATACACAAACTATTGTAAGTAAAAATTCTATTTTCTATTAGACATATTAAAAAGTCAATTTGATCTTCTATTGATACAAAATAGGGTATAAGAACAAGAACGTAAATGACATTGGAAAATTTAATAATTTGCAAAAGTTCTTTTGAAGGATTTATTTAAAAGCTTGTTTACAATTTCAAGTTTCATTCTTATTTTCCACAAAATATAATTGTAAAATGGTTCGTGACTGAATTCAAGACACGCGATCATACGATTCAAGAATCACGTAAACTTTTTAATGTATTTCAAGATAGTACCAAGACATGAGTGTGAGTAACCATTAAAGTTGTTAGGATTCAAAATAATTGCAGTTCCTTATGTGTTAGCGCGAAGAAGAAAAAAGTAAATTTGCAATATTGTTGAGATTTATTGTCGCGCAATTTAAAGTCAGAAAAATTGCTATTCTGAATCGTTTTTATATGATAGCAAAGCTTATATGGATAGTTTAGAAGTTCTTTAAAAGCTTCGATCGATTAAATATTATGGTAAGAGATACATTTAATAATTAAATGTTTCCGCTTGAGTAACCTGATTAATATTTTTATTAGGGAAAATAATGAAAAATATTTCATTATAAAAGACTCCTGATGCATTCGAATTTCCATTTATATTCATTTTCCTAATAAAAACTCGCATACCATTAACGTTTTATATTTCCTGAAGAATCTATTATGTCGCTTTAAATACATATTTCTTTGATATGATACTGATAATTCTAATGGGAAGAATTGTCACTTCAACAAGATTTTTTTTTCGAGTAAATTAAAAAAAAATTACTAATGAACATGCTACTTATACGATCCAAGATAATGTTTTAATATCCAAAATAACAGCATCATCGTATTTAAACGCTCATGACACACTCATCATGGCCCATAAAACACAATTATTTTTGGATCATTATTTTTAGACTATACTTTGTTACGGAAGTGGTTTACATTTGATTGTGAAAATGAATTCTTAATTAATATCCGCTAGATTCAGCTTTTTAACGTATATTTTCACAACCTTGCATTATAAAAACAAATCTTCACTTTTACAAACAATTTGATTTAATTTAGGTAATTATTAATACGTTATTAAAATTTAAAGTGCTTATGTGCTTACGTTTATATTCAAATTGATTCGCATGCACACCCATCTTATTACCTACATCTATCAATTTCGTCAGTTTTTGCTTTTTTTCCTTGACCAAAGGCCCTCAGACTTTGAAGCAAGGAAATCGGGAGTCAGATCGATCCGAAGCCAACCAGTTTTTCCCAAACGTGACTCTCAATCGCATATATGATAATTGCCCACCTCGTGACGTCAACCGCTCGCGCGCACACCCATCGGGCCATTTCGTCACGTCTGCATCGGTCCGAAAAGTCGATCGGAGAATTTTTCGTATTGGTGCTCGCGAGCCAAGGCCAAATAAAAGAATGAATCCGGTTAACGCGCTCACGCGCGCGATAAACTTGTTTACATGCTGGATTCTAATGAAAAGCTGCGCGGCATCGCATCTGCCAAGTCACCTATATATATATACATATACATTCACATATACATATCTACGTATACACGTGACACTCAACACGTGCGTTTGCTTACATAGCGACGTTTGACGATGAAGCCGATGTGGAAAGGGCTTCCGATTTACGCACGCGGGGAAAGTGATTTATGGCGCCGTGTGATTCAGTAAGTTTCTTTCTCAGTTTCCGAGTGGCAGATATTTACCTGTGGCTGTAATAAGAGTGCCGATGGAAAGGTTCGCGATGATTCATGCGTCAAGATGTATCTCTTGTAAATGATCGTTTACGATAAGACAATAATAAATTAAGAAAGTTATGTACCTTTTGTTATTTTTATACTCGATACGGTATGCCGTATGAAGAGCAATGAGTAAACTGCTCTGATTGTTCATTGAAGCGGTACGCCAATTGTAAACACAAAATAATAATTAAAAGCTTCAATGATTTTGTATATGATATTTTTACGCGTACAAAAATGGTTAAAAATGCAACTTTGCTCGAGCTAACGCATGGCAAGGTTTAACGATTACAATGAATAAATATAGAATCTCACCTTCTGAAAATTTCGGCAAGTTAATTTTAAAACATTCGGTTTTAACTGCTTGCGCATGAATACGCCCATTTAAAAATAAATTTGCTGTTATTCAACTGTAAAATGAATTCTTTATTGGAAGAAAATTCAAGTAAAATACAGTGTGAAATTGTATTTCAAAATTATTTAATTTGTTCTTCCGAAAATATTCATTTAAAAATTTTGGAAGTAAAATAATGATTCTTTTTTTAATTTAAAATTTAGTTCAAATAGATACTACAAATTTTAGAAAAAAAAGTCTTTTTAATAGAGTGTTGATGCGACATAAGTTTATCATAATTTTTAAGAAATTTCTAGAATTAATTAAATGCAGATTTAATTTTTACTTGTCTTACTTTGAATTCACATGCCTTTGGGCATAATCAAAATTTTTAGAAGTTGAAAACTGAAATGAAAGAATTTTTCCTTTGGTTTCATTTTCATTAAGACCATCTGAGTCTTTCTTAAGATACTTCAACAACTGTCTAAATATTACACTAAAAATGACCATAACTAAATTTATTCAAAGTACTATTAAGTTGTGCTATTGTATAGTTTTCCTCATTTCATGAAGTTCAAAAACATAACCGAAAGTTGCATCAGATTCCATAATTAGGGGTTCATGTCAAAAGTGCTTTAACTCTCCGTTCCTCGTGAATAAGCGAACGAAGCCACGATCAGCAATCATCCATAAAAATTAGCTCTCACCCGTTCCCCCGAAAAGTCGCTATAAGACTCTTTCACGCGGTGCACTTGCGGAGCAAGAGAAGGAGAGCGCGGATCCATTGTCACGCTCTGACGAACAATGGACAATGGGGGGCGGCAGGAGGACAGCAGCTCGCGTGCATTTTTCGCTCGCAAAAAAAAAAGAAAAAAAAATTGGGGGAGAGGGAAAAATGGCACGTTAAAGTAGGCAGCCAATCACGCGGCGGCAGCGGAGTTCCATAGTAGTTAACTTTCCATCCCTCTTCTCTTTTCTCTCCTCCCGCAATAAACGCCGCACCTGAGTCTGTCGATTGTTCCCTCTTTCTCCTCTTTTCTCTCATTCGTCTCTCTCTTTCTCTTTTCCCGAATTTTTCGCCGTCTGCGAGTATGTCGGCGACGACGGCAACTCTTTTTTTCGGCCAATTTTTCCACTCGCGTTCTCGGTCCCATCTATTTTTAATTTCGGCAACTTTTGCGCGCGTTCCCTTTTTTCTTGCTCTCTTTATCTCTCCATTCGTTTGATTTGAAAATCAGCCCAGTTCATCGAGCTTTTCGGGGGTGAGTTTCTGGGGGGTCGTAGTACGTACGTATAAATATTTGCGATAAGTCTGGGGAGCAGTTAACTTGCGGATGATTTCACATCGCGTATTGTTGGATTTGTAAATGAAAACAGTTGTTCAATTGATTTACAGTATGTTGACAGTAATATTTACTAAGCCATTCTTCTAATTTGATCACGATGTGCACTCGTGTTCGAGTAAATTGCATTTTGGATTATAAAGATTTAATCTTAAAACGAATTTTTATGATTCATTTTTAAAGCCATAACAAGGTCGTGTCAATATTTGAATCCTTCTTATATAATTTGCTTATTTTGGTTAATTTTTTGCATGATTTGATATTGAAAGTTAAAACAATTGCATAACCAAAAAATTTTTCTTTATATTTGATTATTTTTCAAGAATCAGTCACCTGAAACACAAACAGCATTGTGAGCAAAGCAATAAAATTTTTCGTCTTTAACGGATTATGAATATTACCTTTTGTGTAACGCATAACTGTCTCACATAAGATATCAGCATATTTCTTTCTATTATTTTACCTTATTTATTAAAATTATAAGAGTGATATGTAGTAAATAGGGAAACGCAAGGAAATGTACAAAAACAATGTTATTTTGTACTACTTTTCAAAAAGGGAAATAAAATAGAAAAAAAAATTATTTTCTGGAAATAAAGAGAAAGCTAAAATTAAGAAGAGTGAATTTACTAGAATAAGAAGAAAAATCAAAATTTTATACGAAATAAAGTACTAAAAAAAATCAAATAAATTTTTCAATATTTTCTCATTTATACACAGATAAATGTGTATGTATATGTGTGGATTCATTTCTTGTTGATTTCTTATTAATATTAACATGAACAACCTCTTTTTCAAATAAGCTCAGTACAAAAGCACTCAAGCCAAAATTTTAAAGGATCCATTAACCAAACAATTTTTGTTATAATCTCAAAATCCACCACACTTTCCCGCAGGATTTCTGAACTTCTTCGTATATACCAAAAAATCTATCAACTCGTTCTCCCTCTGCACTCCGACCATCACTTACTCTCACCACTACACTCACATCTTGCAGAAAGTTCACCCGTTCGCGCTGTTTTCCTGACGCGGAAAGAACGGCGCGATTATCCCCGCGTTAACCCGGTCGTCGTCGTCGTCTTCGTCGTCGCCATCGTCGAGGCGAGAAATTCCCGGGAGCAGGAAGAGGAAGCGGGCCACGACTTCCTCGTAGAGCTCGCGAAAAAAGAAGGAAGGAGAGGCCAAATCGGACGACGAGACTTATGGGTGCGAAAAAGACCAAAGGAAAGGAAGAGAGAAGCGCGCACACTCGAGTCTCTCGGATTGTTGTTGTAAATCACAGGGTGGTGGTGGTGCGAGCCAGCAGTGTCGATAAGTGGCCGAAGCTGGACGTGATTTTCACAGGGTGCGAGTGGTTGTTTTTTGGTGGCTAATGTTACTTCGGGAGTTTTTCAACTTTGCGAAAGGGTTTTTTAAGAAGGAGAATTGGCAAAAAGATACGACTAACAGAATAGTTGGCACAACCAAGAAAATAATTAGTATGACTAATTTATAGTTATGGCGACATCAAAATAGTTGGCAAAAAGAATATTTCTTCTTTAGTCTAACTAGATTCTTGGTTATATATGTTCAATAACCGACCCAGGATGACCAATCCTTTTTTCATATAGGTCAACCATACATTTGGGTTGTAACAAGTAAATGAAAATGGAGCTTCTATAAATGTTAAATATTGACGTAACTGCCAAATGTAGTTACGTATGTGTACTATCTAGAGCGATTCATTGTACAACGAGTATAGAAATATTTCAAAATTCACGTCTGGAGGAACTTATTCATGTACTATTTTTATTTATAAAGCTTTACATATTTGTTAAGGCGATTCAAAACCACAGCAGTGTAACAAAATCTTTGCAGTGTGCAGTTATTCAAAAGTTTAGGATAACAGTGTAAATAACATAATAAGTATGACTGTAATGCAAGTGACATTCTATATTATATAAATTAGCATTTTGATGAAACTTGTATTTTTCACAAATACCACAAGATTGAGAAAACACAGGTGGTCGATTTTAACTTGATCAATGCTCATATCTTGCACAAAATGGCATTATCCGTTACATGAATGCAGAGATTTCCATGTGATTCGAATATTTCATGGCTACACCTTACTAAAATACATAATTCCTACATTTATCAATTTCTTCACACATTGGTCTTTTTGCTTTTTGAATTTTGTTTGATGAGTACATTATACAAATGGTGATGGATGTTAACATTTATTCAGAGAGACAATTTTGGAAAATTTTCGTGTTTGTGAAAGACTCTATTATGCAAACAGTGTCTCGTGAAAGGTTTTAAAAAATGATGATTTAATACATTGGTTATTAATGAGGTTAATATTTAGAGAGAATCTAATGTATTTGTTGTACGAAGAACTAATCATCGGTTATTAGGTAGTGGAAAACTTTATGAGGCATTCAATTAAAAAATAAATGGATTGGAATGGAACTTTCTTGAATTTTTATATTGTTGGTATACAATATACACTTATTTAATTTTTCCAATGTTATAGTTAATAATTCATTCGAGATGTAAATCAATTATATATAGATCTCAATTCAACTGTTGAATACAAGCATAATGAAGTACTTGTAAATATACAATGATAATTAGCGATTATATTAACATGTGATATCATAATTTAATCGATGAGTGAAATTATGATAATTTCTTACTAATATCATATTCAATTAGTTATTATTGAATATAAATTTTTCATAAAATCTTTTAAATATATTCATGAATATATTCTCACTAATTCAGTGCAAAGATTCTTGAGGAAAGTATTAAGAAATTCCGCTTTCGAAGTAACTCTGTTTAATTAATCAATTTGCGGCATATTTCATTCACATTAATTCCATGGCGTTTCCTTAAATCTATGAAGCCTGATTATAAAAGATATTTGTTTTAACGAGTTTTCTCTTATCTATTCTTCTAAATCTTACGTTGACTTTAGTAATTATAAACGGTGTAAAAAGAAATTCGTAAGAGCCTATAATATCATTAAAAATCTTTAAATTAATTTAATTTGAAATAATTTCGATAGTAGTTGTCAAAATCAAAATCAATTTAGCACAAACAAATTAGTAATATATTTTTAATTAATACTTTATTAATTTATTGTGTAAATATTATCTTTCAGTGTGATGACAAATTTTTTCAGAAACATTGTTATAAGAATACTGGATTTAGGTAAAATTATTTACCGGAGTTAAAAATTTCATTTGTTTATATTAAGATTAAATTAATAAGGAAAGTCAAGATGCCAAAAATCAATTACCATATTTATTTAACAGCATAATGAACCATTACCCAATATTTCGCAAGAATCGCCCACCCAGACAATCTTCCTTGAAATCACCGGCTGCCTTATCCCTAGAACATTCTTGGCACATCACCCGTAAGTGCAACCCGTGCACTTGTCATCTCTGCGAATGAGTTAGAATGAGGAAGAAATGGAGTGAAGTAGGGGAAGAGAGTCAGATAGCAAGAGAGAGAGAGAAAGAGAGCGAGAGAGAACGAGAGAGAGGAGAGAGAGAGAAAGAGAGAGAAGTAAACAAGCGTTCCACAATATGAATGAGTGGCTCTGCGCGCGCACTCTCTATCTGTATCGTTCTACGCTCTCTTTACTTGTTTCAGTGTAGGAATCACTTGACAAATATTTGCTGGTGTCTCGCGGCTGCTCACGATTAATCGACCGTGAATTAAGCTCCCGCGGCGTACTCAGCTGCGTTTCTCTCTCTCATTAATTTTTTACTTCTATTCAATATTATACAAGTATATCGTTGATGCAATTGTCCTTCCACTTGTACGAAGCTTTGTAAAGATACTAAATTAATGTACTGGAACTGGTTTGGATTCTCTCTCTCTTTCTCTCTCTTTTTTGTAGGACCAGAGTAGAACAAGATAATTTGTAACGTGAACTGCAAACGATAGCAGGCAAATCATTTTGATTTGGTGGGCACGAATTAGTGTTCATACAATGTGTGAGTATTCAAATTTAAAAAATTTTAAAAATGTGTCGAACAAATGTTTCATCAAGAATAAAAAAAACTAGCGAGTTTCTAGTCACAGATTAGCTAAAAAAATGATAATATTAAAAAAATCTGGTTTGATAACCAGAGATTAGTTAAAAACTAGGTAGTTTATTTGAATTACTACCACAGATTTACATTAATTATATAGTTTTTACTCGAGCTTTTTTATTGAAGACTATATAGAAGCTTATCTGCTAAAATACGATATTTTTTAAATAAACAAGTTTAGAAGTTAATGATCCGGTTACGTATTAAACCCAAGAATTATTGTCAGAGACAAGAAACTTAAACCATCTTGGAGTGCTCGTTCGAAGCCACTTCTAAAATAGCTTCACATAATAAAATGACTGTCCAAATGAGTTTCAGAATCCAAGCTACACCAATGACATCTGGCACACTACTACCATCATTTTCTCAGAAGCTAATATGATTCCCTCTGACTCCGCCAGAAACAGAAGCTACTCACATCAGCTTGCAAAATATAACCTTGTAAAATCACCTAATTCCTCATAAATGCGCTTCTACATATTATCCTTGAAAATCCAAATCCTTATATATACCTCGGCATCTTATAATACGCATACACTAAACCGCTTCCACTCACGAGCAGTAAACATATGCCTCACGCATCCCACATCCTCCTACCAACTCATATACATTTTACTCGTACACTTAGATTTTAATGTGCATATGCGCTCGCGCGCGCTCGTCTGCATACACACACACGTGATGCTCGTAAACACAGCGAATGCGAGTATAACGAGAACCGAAGAGATTGACGGGACGGAAACTCTGGCACTGGCGTGGTCTACGAGCCAAAAGCTGCTGCGCGAGTTACACGTCTCCTAATAAACACGCAAAGCTGCCGCTATACCACTATATATATGCTTTGTTATTCGCGTATATATATATATATATATGTGCAACGGAGAAAACTGGATTTTCTATAGCGCGGGTATGTCGTCGACGTAACGTCTTCGCGACGTTTATATATATAGAGCCTCTTTGATAGAGAAAGGCTGTGCGACGTTGTTGCGGTGGTTATGCGGTGTGGAAGGTACCTTCGGTAAATACCGGTAGCTAGGGAGTATGTTTGATAATGGGATTTGGATATACTTTTTCATTACTATAAGAGAAATTTGAAAGAAGTGGGATGTGTGTAAAATACCTTTTGGTAAAAGAAAGTTAAAAAAAAGTTTTAAAACGACCTTGACATCTAATGTTCCAACTTAGTATATACGAGTAGATTATAACTTGTTTTCAAGAATATTCATTTACACTCTAGATATATGGATATAAATGGTTATCGTCATAACATACTTTCATCAATTTAAGATAAAAAAAAAAGGTTAAAGAAAGTTTACAGCAGAAGATACATTTGTAAATAGGATAAACAAATGACATACATTATTTAGTGCTTTCTTAGTTGCTAAGAGGTCTCGAATTTCTTTACTAATCGCGTCTAAACAACATAGTCTGAAATCTTACGGACTCCGCAGAGACCGAAGCGAGCTAAAGTCGTTTTTTATATACGTGTATATAGAAGAGGTAGAGAATTCCTCTGTATTCAAGCGCACAAGCTTGTCGGCTTCACTCGCTCTGCACACTTACTATACTGTACGCTCGTTTCACTCGTGCGCGCGCGAGCGCACGTGCAAGTTTCTTTGTCGCGATAAGCACAAAGCCTTTCGCGAGTATATATATATATATATATATATACGGCAAATAAAAGGAAACTCGCGCGTCAATGAATTGAGCGTCAGGGTTTGCGGGTGTGCGTGTATATATATACACGCACAGTGAAATTGTCTAACGGTTCTTAGCGCTATAATGATGTTTGAGGTTTGATTTTTTCCTTATTCGAATATCCTTTTTTATTTTCGAGCAGTTCAATATATCGGTACAGGCATGTTAAAATTTTTACAGACGCGTCAACTCTGTATTTCATGATACGAGGTTGTTAAATATATATACGTACACTTAAACGATCGATTTATTATCTTTACGATTGTATTTGGTAAACCACTGAAAAATCATTATTTATCATGCGGTTCTGCACTACAGCATCTAGCTAACCAATAAATAAATTCTAGAATTTATCCTGTTTCCATAACGCGACGAGCTCTGCACTGACAGCATCTCAAATTTGCGGAAGCATGATATATATATATATATATATATATATATATTGATTCCGTAGCACGAGCGAATATTCCCCCTTTTCTCGGTCTATCATCTGGCAAGTGACGCACAAGGAGTTGACGCGTTTATCGCGACGACACTCGACACTGATGTAGTCGCAATCGCGTGAGAGCGTAGTGCTCCTAGTTTAATGATAAAGAAATAAATCTTTGGGAACTAAGGTTTAAGATGTATGGTGCTAAAAAATTTTGGCAAAAAATACGTATAAATATTGTTATAGGATAATAAAATTGAAAACGATATTTGACTCTGTTGGGTGAATCACGTGTGTGAACGTATAAGCATACTTCAATATGATTCTTTTATGGATGTGTTTTTGGAGTTGAGAATTAAATTTTATTAACTGTCATAAGAGGTTTATATATGTGTACAGTTAAATATCATCAGTATTATCTGACTGAAGTAATATAATTCATATCTTAAATAACAATAATCATCATTTTCAATGGAGAATAATTTTAAGTTGCTCAAATTTTTGGTTGTTCAAAGTCATCGGGGCTTGGACTCGAGCCAATTCCAATCCATTTGTGCTGCCTGCATTTATATATGTGTGTATTATAGTCTAAATCGGTGGTTGTTTGTGCGCACTTTCGTCTACATGCTCACAAAAATCTCAGCCTTACGACTGCCGAATTCCATTTGAATTATTTCGCGACTTGTTTACAATATAAAGTCGTCTATTATCGTGCTAAACGAGTTTTGGCGAGTTATGGTATTCTTATTTGTTACATAAGACCGATATTTTAATGTCAAAAAGATTCAAATATCGATAAAATTTTTTTTCCTTGTTTACTTGTTTCATCCTTATGTCTAATTTTAGCGATACAATTGAATACATGGCTTTTTAAGAAAAGATTCAAAGATAGAAAAAAAGTAAAATTCAAGTTGATTCCGGTTGTAATCAATTATACTTCAATTCAATCGTTAAAACATTTCCATTGACTTTTGTAAACTGCTTGTGCAATATTTTAAGTTTTGCATTTATGTTTGAATTTTCCTTTAGTAAATATTTATTGTAAGATACAATAATGTCGCTACTGTTATATTAACGATTCGAATCAATGAATCAAATAAATGTTATAATTTTAGTAGCATTACCGAAGCAGAAGTAAACAAAAAGAACCCAAGCGGAGGCAAAAAGTCTAAAAAAGAAGCATCAACAAACTTTATCGCGAATCGTAAAATCTTTTTTTGTACCATAACTAAGCTGCATGTGCCACTTCAGCGACTCGTAAAATTTAAAGTGTCGCAGACGAGATGTGACGCAAACTTTTTTTAATCGGAATAATCATTCGATTCGTCTGCCGAGACGAGCCGCCCCGAAGTCAACATTGAATTTCGTATATCACGTGCTTTTATACTTCGTCTTGCGTAATGTACGAAAACTGTATTCCGTCAATAAAAGATAACTATACTAACTCTGTTAATCATTCGCACATTTTATCATATACGAAAGCTCAGTGAAATTTCGAAATGGTGAAGTTCAATCTGGTTTATGCAATTATAAAACTGTCTGTTATTCTCATCTGATGTTTTTCTGCAGCTTTCGAAACATTATCACATCATAATATAAAATAAACTATAATATTATATATTTAAAATTATACGTCTATCTATACAGCTGTTTTATCGAATCCTTTATAAACGCATGGGAATTTGTTTTTACTTATGTCTGCATAAAAAGAAAAAAAAATTTCCATTACCCCTTATCCTCATCGATCATATATTACTTTATTTAATCGTTCGCGTTCGCGGGCACGCGGAATTTTGTAAAAATATTTGCCAACGCTGGCTCATCCTCCGCGCGTCTCTAATATTATACGTGCGGCGTTATACAAGAGAATAATTCTTGAATTTTAAACCGTGCAAATACACCATTATACACGCGCGCGTGCGACGAAAGAAACTTTTTTCAAAGCTGTCCACTGCCGGCTGCTGTACACGTGCCCGTCAATATTGACAATAGAAGAGACGGGCGACGACGACGTCGGCGACGTTCCCTGAAGTTGGCTCGAGAGTCGACCGACGAGACACACACAAGTCGCCAAAAGAAGGAGAGAAAGAGAGAGAGTAAAGAGCGAAAGGTTAAGACGGTACACGCGTTCTACATTCAACACGACTTCTTTAATATTCGGAATATTAAATTTCGTTCTGGTGGGACCTTTGTCAAGCTCTGCCTTGTCTGATTTGCACTTTTAGTAGATGAATTTTGCGAATAAATGTGTAATTAATAATTATTATTATTGAGGTATACGTATTTACAATATTAGGATTCTGCAAAATGTAGTTGTTGGTGATTCGTTCATTTATTATAAGTGAGTTGTTTTAAAAATAGAAAAGATTATGATCAATGGTTGGAAGATCTTTTTTTACATCGTACTACGTGCAAAAAAGGCTACTAATTATTGTAATTCTGCAGATGAGTCAGGTGGATCAGGCAAATATTTATATTATCATGAGTATCGATTTGAATATCAATAGGATGGATAGATGTTGATCGAGTATATGGAAAAATCTTTTATCGCTACCGCGTGTTAATGAAATCTAAAGATACTATGTTCCATTAGCGATGCAAGTGTAATTATTGAACTGGGTAAACATAAGTTTGAAACGTAATTTTACGTAGATTCATTATCAGTATGAAAAATTTAAATATCTTAATTTTTCGAAGTAAAAAAATAGTGTTTTCTTAAGTAAGCTCGATTGATGAAGATATTCCAGCACGTTTGGTAAATCTCAAGGTTTATTTATATTATCAAATAACAGACAATAGTCTTATATATACGATATGTTTGTAATTGAATACGTTATACCAAAATATATTTTGTTTAAATACAATAAACAATTTAACATTTTACACAGATGCTAAATTTCATTATTTGTGTCCTTTTATGAAGTCAGTATAAATATAATCAAAGAATAAACACTATCAATTAGCAACACTCTCAAAATAACACTACAACTATATTAAAATTCCACCAAGGACACAGCAAATTAAACGTTTCTAAAAGCACCCTCATAAATCATGGGCCTATTAAAACCCTCGATAGCAAAAACTGTCGCGCTCAAAAAAGCATATAATCCCACGTGAACAAACAGCTTAAATACCACAAGTGGTCGCGACTCCTTTCATTCGAACCGCGCCGAATTTTAAAAAAAAAAGAAAAAAGACGATGTGTACTTAGCGCGTGTATATAGTAGATGTTTTGTTCGCCACAGAGACGGCAACGCCGTCACGTGCTCGCGATCGCGATCACGCGTGAGTCACGTTCGGTGCGTATAATCGGCTGCCATCATCATCGCCGCCGTCATCGGGGTCTAAGATATAGATAGCTCGAGAGTGAGAGAAAGAACCGGCGGGGGAATTAGTTAGCGAGAGGCTCGGCCTGCTTTTTGCAAGTTGATAAGGGAAGTTATGCTGGTCTATATAATCCACGGTTGTGTATGATTGCATCTTGGGTTCTAATGAGAAATATAAGTATTTTATCCTTGGTTTTCTTTTTACCTGGCGAGTATACACTCTTGGTCAATTAGACCTGCATTATACCACTTGGTAAAACTTAAGATTTTGTAGAGGCCATTGAAGAAATTTAGAGCTCTTATATTCATAAATTATTTTTATGAGGTTGAAAGTATATCTAAGAATTTTGGTAATTTTATTGGTTCAATAGTTATGGAATGATAAACTATCAAAAAATGAACCTAGAATGAAGATTGGCCTAATTGAAGAATAGGTGTACTTGAAAGGTTAATTTGAATGTTAAATCTATATGCAAGAAGCTTTATCTTATATGAAAAACCGTATTGCCATAGGTCAAATTTTGTTATGATCATAAGGTATTTTGATGTTTTTATAAAACTAACAAAATTTGCTAATAGTTTAATGTATTGAATATATAATATGCTACGACGATTCAACTAATATTATAGGCTATTTCTTTTGCGTATAATACCAATCATCTCGTGAATTAAGTTTTCACACCATCAAACCGAACTGACAAATTCTCTACTAATAGTTTGACTAGCATATCTTGACAGCATAATTATTTCTATAAGAAATGTAAATAATAATTTACCATTCTTCTGTAGCTAACAATTAGATACGAATGGGAATTCCATGTATGACGATTGAAGGTTTCCCACCAAGCAAAACGAAAAGTTTCACCAGCTGAACAATTAAGACGAAGACAAATGTTTGCAACGACATACGTGTTTATGAATTTCACGTATCAACCTGTTTGACACTTGAATTTTTAAAAAGGTCTACTTCAAACGAAACACGTACCAGTCAATGATTATTGATTTCTTACATCGCTGTAAAAGTCGTCGCTTTGAATTATTTTCACGTTGAGTTTATCAAGATTTAAAAGCGATTGTATTAATAACTCGTTCAAAAGAATTCGCGGCACGATAACGATCAATGACGTAGGTATAACTGGACCTGTCTGCAAAATGATCTAGATTATCAGAAGTGATCGGTATCTTACGCAAATTCAATATAGTATAAAAATACTTGTAAGATTAGAAAGATCAATTAAAAATTCAGTGAAAGTAGGATTAACAATGACTTTTAGTATTATACTATAATAGGTTTAGTATCTTAACATTGTATCTAGTGAGTAGGTAAAAACTTCTTACAATATTTTGTATCAATATGTGATTACTGAGTATAAGTATGCGCAATCCAGCTAAGCGCTTATCCTAACTCTACCGTAGAAAACATAACAAAAAAAGTTCTGTGGGCCATGCAACAGAAAAAGAAAATTTTGAACACAAAAAGAGTCTTGTCACACAGTTTTAAGCACACAATTTTTCTTGTAGAAATTTAACATTCTTAGTACCGTAAAAAGGTAAATTTTAAATTGTTAACATTGATATTTTAACTACTAGATATTTGATTAATATATTAACCACAAAGTATCGTCATTTTCTACTAGGGGTGGTAAAAAACGGATGAAAAACGATCGTTGATATAACCGAGAGCCATAATTCATAGTTCAAATCGTTAAAAAATAATCTGCATTCAGAAATATGACAAAATACATTAAAAATGAGCGGTTTTTTTGGAAATTTACGTAATCTTTATGATTTTCAAATACACGTAATATTGCCTAGAATCGTCTGATTTTTATGATTTTTACTGGAATTAACGTTCTTTTATTTTACTTTTTTTGTGGATAATTTATTTAAATTGTAGGAGCTTATTTCATCTTATATCACCTATTGAAAAAGTAAAAATTTATCGCAGTAGCGAGTATATCTTGAAATTTTGTATCAATAGATCCATGGTATTCCATATTGACTCAAACAACGATAATACCTGTAAACAGCAATGAAAAACTAGCCATATTTTAGCCTCTCAACGTTAAAAAATATATTACTTGTTTACCCATATTACCCATGTCACTTCTATTCCAGAAATAGAACAAGAACAATCTCAGAGCAATTTTCATCTCGTATTCGCACTTCAAACACACCGTTATTCCGTTCACCTACTATATTTGTGCAACGCTCTCGACAAACCATCGAGCTCGCACGCGCGCGCACGCGTATATATATACATGCACACGTTACATACGCGAGTCTCCATCTCGGTTCTCTGCCGCGCTGGTACTCGCTCGTCTGGAGCGAAATTTTTCGAAGCCACGAGTTCATCGCCTCGACGCTTTCAAGGACAACTGGATTGGACCAACTCCCGTTCGAACGCTGCATACACACACATACATACATATTTATATACGCACACACGATATCCGTTTTGCATGTATAGTGACTTGTGTACACCGCTGTTTGTTTTCGTAATTCCTCACGCCGAGTGCGCATATATACCTTTATACGCGACTGCTGCGCGGTGCCCTTTTTTAATGTCTCGATCGAACAAGTGCAATGTGCGTCAGGCGTGTGTATACATGCGTATATGTTGATACATGCATAAGTCCTTGAGAGGCCGTCGGCCGTCTTTCCTTTTCGAAACTCACGCGCGATAATTGGCGCAATTGATCATGCAAAAGTGTCTGCATGTCGCGCGCGTATAGGGAAATGATACACGTCAAACGCGCGGAGTTGTTAGTCAAGCTTGATATGTGTATGTGCGTACGTTCGAGCGGATTTTTTGTTGCCGTAGGCAAGGTATATTATGCGGATGTGAGATAAATTTAAAATGCTGAAAGTGAAAATTAATCTCGGAATAAATTAGAATGTTAATGTGCGGGCGGGGAATAAATTAGCGATTGCAGAGAAACCGCACGATGGTGGTGGACTTTTTGTCTTCTGTAAAAGTTGTTGAATGGCTGCGCATTGTGGTATAATCTGCCTGAGATAGGAAAATTCAAATTTATTTTTTATTTTGGAAGTATCAAAAAGTTATACCTTTTGTTTGAAAGAAAGGAGAAAGTTTTCAATGTTTGCCATCTAGACTATTCGTAATACTATTAAGCTGTTGTATAAGCTTTAACAAATTCTAATAAAAAACACTTGTAGGATCAATGGGGAGGGACAACCCATGAATTAAAAACAACATCACATAGTATTCTCCAACG
>JAWWEQ010008381.1:0-46229 GCA_035583055.1 Torymus tubicola
TTTCTTGTGGTTATAAACGTTTAAAAATAAAAGAGAGAGAGAGAGAGAGAAACGGATATACTTACTCGCCAATATTTATACTTTTTTTTAAAAAGTAATATATTAATACTATATAGTATATATAATTATCTCTTACAAATGGATATATGGCGAAACGTATTATTTTGCAGTTTTAAAAGTGATTCTACTATATTTTCTTATTTCCAAATCAATCTTGGAACTATTAGAAGCTCTTGACATAGACTATTCTATAAGAGCTGCTAAATAGATGAAATTTTGTTTTTCAATTTATTTTAGCAACTTGCACGCGATTGCATGTTGCCTTCAAAATTTGACAATTTTTTATAGGAACAATTAAGTTCATAAAAATTAATTTTTCATTTAATATAAATAAATCGTACTCTGCTATTTTAATAGTAAAAAGTCAGAGGCCATCTAGATGTGACACCCTGTACCGATTTAATAGCTTAACTGACATTTAATAAGAAATGTTATGAGTAAACAACTTCAAAACACACACACATACACACACACACACACACACACACACACACACACACACACATATATATATATACATGGGTCGTTCTCGGGGGAATCGAGAGGTCAAAAATACTTTTTTTTTGTAAAATTTTCTCAGATTTTCAATAAAAATATTTTTAAAGCTGTATATGTACGCTGTCACTTACATACCTCCAATTGAAACATTAAAATTCAGAAAGAAAAAAACCGATCCGAGGTATCTCTACCAAAAAATTCATGGAGATACCTTTTTATTGTACGAAGTAACTGTATAAATCCCAGAATGGGCCGCGATCATTTTATAACCTAAAAAAATTAATTTAGTTTTTGATTTTAAAAAAATTGTCTTATGCAATTCTGAAAAAATATAATTAAATTCTACGAAAAATTACGAGAAAAAAAGTTTATGTAACATATATCGAAATTTTGCTTCCTTTTTTAGATAAAAATTAATGAAAATACTGAATTTAAAGATAAAATTACACTGAGAAAATATTTAGTAGTATCAAATAAATATTTATTTGATACTACTAAATATTTTTCTCAGTGTATTAAAATTTATATATATATTTTTCTTGTTAATATTCAACCTACTAATTAGTAAAACTTTTAGGTATATACATTGTATTATTGCTACTTGTTTAACACATTATCTATAAAACATCATTAATTTTCTACCAGATTATCTTCTCCTATATATTATAAACTACACGAAACTTAATGCTTCACATACAACCAGCTTTTTAAACCCTAAAAAGCTCAATCACAGCCACCGTTATACGCGCCCACCTACTTCCTTCCTAAAAGACTAAAGCCGCGCCAGTGGACATGCAAACCAACCGCTACCGCCACTCACCGCCTCCTCCTTATAAAAGCGCTGATATAAGCAGCACGTCCGTATATATACGGAATTCAACTCCTCCCCTTTACTCCTTCGCGCGCGCGCAAAGATGCAATCATCGCGCGCGTGCAAGCTATCGCGCAGCGTCGAGCAAACAGTCGTAAATTGTTGCGCAAACATTCTCGTGGCAGCTTCTCTCTCTCTCTTTCTCTCTCTCTCTCTTGCTTATACGGAAATTGGATTATGGTCAGGTATAGGTAGGGATAGTCTTTGAATTCGAAAAAAAAAATAACAGGACATGTACCGAGCGTTTGTACAACTCGTCACCTACACGCACACAAAGCAAGCTGTGATATGTACAGATTTTAAAGCTACGAGGTTTTTGGTACGCCTGGAATTTCATGTTTGCTTGGATTATACTACGCGAGAGCTTTGATTATATTGGACAGTAAAAAACGCGTTTTGCCCCCGTTGCCAATGCCGATCATTGCTATCGTTCCACGTCGGTCACAGTGCTTTTTTTTTCGTCGAGCAATGATGTTTGGCTGGGGAGAGAAGTTTTACGGCTGGAAGCCCGGCAAGTGGCTGTGAAATATTTTATAAACAGGAAGATTTATGGGTAGAGAGAGGAATTGGGTGGGGTAGGATCGAAGACGCTAATGCGTATTGCGCGCGAGAAAAGTGATGTGCGATGAGGCGTGTGAGTTGTTGACGCCTTTACTGCGTTTTAATGGGCGTACACGTGTTTTCGTATTCGAGGCGACTAATTATAGAGGATGGGTTATTGGAATTGATTTTTATGAGATACGTGTTGTCGATAATATATTATACGTTTGCGTAAACATATAGTTTTATAACTTATTTTTTAGACTTTGAAGATTTTATTTAATGTTGAGTATTAGCAGGTATATTTTTAATAGAAATGAATTTTAATGTAGATTTTACGAATGTTTTTGTATTTTTATTATTCTTTAAAAAGAGATTTTCCTCGCTACGTCAGAGGAATCGAATCTTTTTCAAGGTATTATTGACTTTCGCGGCTAAAATAGCAGTATAAATAGAGAAAGAGAGAGAGAGAGATTCGAATCAGTTCAAGGGAGAATACCTCGCGGAGCAATAATTACCCATAAAATCTTATTCGCCTTGAAAATAGACGTTTATAACCGGTATATTTGGATAGAGTACATAAGGAATCTAAATTTAAAGCAAAAAAAATTGACTTCTTCGCTTTAAAGGGTGATAAATTACTGTGAGCTCGGCTCTTTAGTCCGGGAAAACTACGGAGTTTCACCCGAAAAATATGTGATTTTACAAATCTCGATAGTGCATCTACGTTGTTCGAGTATAGTTTGCGTCTTGATAAAAAGAATTTAATACCCAAGTAGGAGAGTGCATAATCCTTAAATTACAAAGATGCAAGTTTTGAAGCAAGCAATACTTATGCTGCCCACAAAAATGATCCCAAACTTTTCGAACTTTGTTTTTACGGTCTTCGCAAGTATAGGAATACGGAAAAGAAACATTCTCGAAACTTCCGATCATTGTGACTTTACGACTTTCTTTTTCTTCGAAGACAAAGTATCTTGAGAGTAACCCTTTTCTTTTTTATTTAACCTTATTAACTTTTTCGTTTTTATTGAAAATTCCATAAATTTTTTTAACGATTCTGAAGCATGATATGAAATTCATCTACGAAGTATAGTACCCGACGTAGTACCCCGCGTATTATTAATAAGATCTGGAAATATATTTTTATACAAAAATTTTTAGCGTTCTGATGAAACTGACGTTGTTCAATAATCGAAAAATAAACTTCTAATTACTTTCTTCTTAAGACTGTCTTGGAAAGCTCGACCTATTCATCTTTAATATTAATATTTGAAACGATACGGAGCGCTCATTTTAGCTACAGTAGCATAAAGTTATTGCACGCTAATTGTTTGTTGATACTAATAGCGTATGAATTTTAGCACGCGCAGTATGATATTCCTCGCTGCTACATGAGTAAACAATATGTGCGGTAGCGTCATCGTACTAGTGTAGCTTAGAAGCTATCACGCGTCAATAACAAAAGTTTTATACCACGGTGGTATGAAATTCTTGCAATCGAAGAGTTGCGTTTCGCTCACGTATTAAACCCAGGGACGGATCGACTAAAACCGTTGCACGAATTCCATGCTCTCATGGTATGGACTCACTGCTTTCGGAGCATGGAAGTATCTCCTGCACTACTAGCATGAATTTTATACTTTCGCAGTCTTCATGTTACGTCATCGTAGCACTAATACTAACTATACTCCTGAAGTCTGATTTTGTGCTACATTTACATGGACTTCATGCTACTCAAATAAAACAAAAATGTATGCTTCTATAGCGCGAGCTTTCGTACCATCATAGCTAAATTGAGCTCTCCGTGCAAGGAATAAACTCTTTATTATGATTATTTAAAAAAAATTAAACAACTCAAAATATACCTCAATAAAACGAAATAAAACACCTAATCGTCACACAATATCCCTCGAACAACTTCCTTGATCCTCCAGCTCTCACCACACAGACATTACATGACCCCATTTCTTTAAAAAAAAAAGATACAGTACATTTATTTTCTCACCCGAAAACCAGCAAACCTCCATTCATCCTTCACCTGCTCTCAAACTCGTCTCCAAAAAGACCAAGAAAAAAAGCCGCCAACTCTCCTTAATCTTGTCAACTTCCGCAGTGCCATCGTAAAACGCACCTGTACCTCAGAGGCGTGCACGCGCTTCCTACCCGTCACCGTTGCACGTGCGTCTCTTCGCGTTCTCGATAATTAACGCGCTGTTCGCTCGCTCACGTGTGTGTATATATATATATATTATTTTCGAAAATTAGCTGCCTCACTGTATATACCTCCGAGAACGCGACTTTACGGTGCAAGCGTAACGCGCACGGTACGTGTAACGAAGTTACTTGCGAAGTAGGAAGTATCGGTCGTGTAATATTGGTTGCCTTTCGTTTGACATCGAGAAGAGGAATTTTCATAAGGGGAAGAATTAGAGGGAGCAGAGGATGAATGGGAAGATGATGCTTAAATGCGTGATTATAAGGGGATATTTTTAGGGTTGTTTAGGGTGGTGTTGTTGAATAGTAGCGGGTATAAGCGTGTGTTATGAAAATAAAGGTTTATTGATCTTTAGTTTTATGTCGTGGAATAACGTTTGTACATTGTATTACTTTGAAAAATATCTTTGTGGATGCAGAGAGATTTTCAAAAGAAGCTTATCGGAATTTGTGTCTGACTATGTTCGGAACTCAACTACTTAAAGGACGTATACGACAATAACAACGTATATTTCTATACCCGTGTTTTCGAATTTCTTTTATTAACAATTCTTTATATTTTGCTTTTTTAAGGTTAAAATTGATTGTATAAAAAAGTATTAAACCTTATTCTGGATTATAACCTGAGATTTACGGAATAGATAACGAGACGTGCAGTATGCTTATACGTATACCTACGCGGTTCGATCGGAACTAGCTTATTCAGCTCTCTTGACCATTATACCGCACAATGGCTGCTATGAAGTTCAAATTTCAGAGGACAATATGCCTATTACTACTTTTCCTATGGCTATACGTACTGTGAATAAAATCTAAAAATAATCCAATCAGCTTACGTTCGATAAAAAAAAGAAAAAATAATATATTCGAAAGAATATAAAGAAAAAATGTTTTTATCTAATCTAAAGTAACCACAGCTTTAAAAATTTCATGTTTCGGTTTAAAAAGCAAATCAGTGTAAAACGTTCGAACGAATAATTTAAAAAATATTTCTTTTATAAACGCACACCGATATTTTATTTACTCTCGTATAAACGTCTAACCCTCTCTCAATTCCTTTACTTTAAAATTTTTACACCTTAATTTCGCCAAAGCAGCATTCTTTTTACGCTACTACCCTAACAACAACATAAACTTCTCTTTTACGCCCGCTAACTCAACAAAATTACCTTCGTGTGCTTTTACGTCAATTCATCACGATACCGTATACATATATATACATCTCTCTATACAGCAGCAACTTCGCAGAGATCAATTGCTTCGGGTCGCACGAGCGTTCTCTATCAAAAGTAGAAAAACTACTGCATGAAACTCTGCGAGCTTTGGAAAATAAAATGAAAAATCAACCTTCCTGCGTTCTGGAAAATTAAGTAAGTTCTTCGAGTACGAGACGCAGAGTGACGTTATAAAAAAACTTCTCTTCTAACGGTTCGTGAAAGTTGCTTCGGTGATCAATCACAAGCCACTCATGCGCTACCGCTTGCAGCAAATATACAATCCTTCATTTTCCTCGTTCCTGCATCTCCTCCTCTATACCTCAATAAAAGTATAGATCCAACGTATATCCGGTTCTCTCAGTCGTATATATATATATATATATACAATTCCTCGAATAGTATAAACCAGAGTACGCGCGCGAGCGCATTTGAAATCCTTTAAATCGCGGATCAATGAGAATCAAGCGTTTTATACGATGCGATCGATAGGATATATGTATATATACACGTGTGCCGAATCAAACTGAATTAAGCGACGACTGCGGGTGCTCCGAATTAACAAACAATTCGTGGAACTGTTGTATAAACAAATGTATAGATGTAGGAGAGAAGGTGCACCATTATGGAATTCGTAGTATTTTTGGTCGTAGCGTTTGATGTTATATAGGAATAAAATTAAAATATCCAAGAAGGGAATAATTCTTAAAAGGACTCATATAAAAAGGTGGATTACTTTTCATTAATCATTATAATAATAAGAAAGTATATATTTTGAATTACAACACTCCTTAATACACAGGGATAAACTTTAAAATGTTTCATATTGAATGATAATTAGCCTCTAAGAGCGTTTGCCAGTTTGGAAAAAACGGTAATTTTTCCTAAATACTCAACAAAATTCAGAAAAGTGGAAATTGTTGAAAATTATATTAAATCATCTATATAAAGAAGATACGAGAAGCCGAACCCAACTTTAAATGGTGCCATTATGGTTACAATATTAAATTCTCATGTACTTATAATCTTATAAATTCCGTATATATGTAAAACAATAGACTCGAAATATATTTTATTAATGATATTGTACATATATATCCGTATTGTCTCGACATCGTCACACATTACATTGTCAGATGCAAAAAAAGTGAAGTATTCGACTCTGTCAACGACTGTGCATCAACAATCCCCTTATACCTAAGTAAGCAAACGACCGCGTGTAGTTTATCGGGAAACAATCGAGCAGGCGTCTACAATAAATTTTCCTTTTTCTCGCTCGAAACCCGTTTATACACTACCAACGTCGTACAAAAAAAACGCGCGTCGATACCTCACGCGACTCCAACTATACTACTATACCAACCGCAAGCACGCACATAACTCGATCGGGAACGCAATTAGCGTGCACAGCACTAGCTAGCATCGCAATTTCCGCCCTCTCGCATTATCCTATCTTCACTTCACCAGTCCTCTCTCTCTTTCTCTCAAAGAGAAACGACCTGGCGCGGAGCGGAAACCCGCGAGAGAAAAAAAAAATTGCCACACGGAAGCTCAAAAGGCATTTAATCAAGTTTCCCAGAGAGAGAGAGAGAGAGAGAGAGAGAGAGAGAGAGAGAGAGAGAGAGAGAGAGAGAGAGAGAGAGAGAGAGAGAGAGCGAGAGCACACCACGCCTATACGATACGCGTAATATCGCTGCCGCCTCGACTCTCTGCTATACACTTCTCTCTCTCTCTCTCTCTCTCCGTTCTCTCCTCTGCGTTATATAGATACACGCATATCTATATAGCTATATGTAGAGTTGCGCTGCTGGGAGACCGACAGCGCGTCACTTGATTCGCACGTTAACAGGATTACAATTCCCCGGCGCTGCGTACAGCGGAGGGCTGTATTGAGCGTGTGCACGCTTAAATATTGCTGCTGCTGCTGCTGTTCCTACCGCCTGTAGATGGCATATTATATATATGAGGTGAGAAGGCGTGGTGAAGAGGGTAAAAGCTACGATGAGGAGAATTTTCAAGCATTGGGTCCTTAATCAGCGTTTCTTTGTGCGAAATATACGCTATACGGAGGGGAGTTTGTTTGGGTTGGAGTTGGTATGTGTGTGTGTGTGTGTGGAAAAATGCAAGAGAGGAAATGAAGAGAACTTTGTGGAACTGCGCGGTGAATGAATGAGAATTCATGGTTTTTGGCACGTCTGTGGATTTGCGAGCGTGCGATGTATTTGGTTGGGGATATACAGTGTGCGCTGCGCAGGAAATGATGTATTTTGTACGCTTCGTTTGCCGGAGGTTGAAGAATTTCAACTATTTTACGTTACGATTTTAGGGATTCATGAGAATGCGAATTGCGTCGTTTTTCTCGTTTGGTGAAGGTTTATTTAAATTTTGATGGGAAAATGGTATGGGATGGTAGAAGAACGATGCTAATGTCGTTATTGGTAATACATTATTCAATATTTTATAGAGGATTATATTGGAATATCAATAAATTAATTGTTGCCAATTATTATATATATACAATTTACTTGATGCATATAACATTTTATGAGTACTTCCTTTATAAACGAATATTAAAAGTATAATAATTTCGTTATAATTAAATTTAAATGTCGATCGAGATTAAATATCATATAACAGTAATTGGATGCAAAATATAATGTAACAGAAACAGAATATTGGTTATCAATAAATAAAAGCTTATTTTGCTTTGCATTATCACGAGAACATCAACGTCAATATAGTTTTGTACAACCTGCGGACAAACATTCCAAAAAATAATGACTAGTCTAAAACTGATATGACATGTTATCTTTAAATAGACGCTAATTTCCTTACATATAACGATTGTTGATAATATCTCGACCATTACATATTTTTTGCTATACTCTCTAAAGTTGAATTAATGAAAAATCCACTATATATTAGTGAGAATTGCTCCACCGTAGAATTAGTGAATATTCACTAATATATAGTGGATTTTTCACTAATTTAACTTTAGAGAGTAGATTCATCGAGACCTACAATACGACCTTTTCTAATCTACATTCATAATCACCTGATATACATATAATAACCACAGAACTAACCAGTACAACTAAGCAAACCGAGAATTCCGCAAAACTAAAACACCTGTCAGCTTAAGTTAACAAGTGATTAAATAAGTGCGTTCACAACCCCTTGGATTATCCTACCGGACAAACTCCAAGCTCGCCACAATATGCTTAATCTACGATGTGCCGTGAATGTAAAGGGTATATAGTTTCCTTGCATATATACCGGCTAAATTCATCGATCTTACGTCGTTGTAAATAGACAGGTATATTGAAGTTCACCGATGTACGCTCGAACTAAAATTAGCCCTCCCTAAAGTAGATTAACGTATTTGATTGACGTACGCACAAAAAAAACATCACACTTTATCACGTAACTATTACTATAATTAACGTCGCTGATGTTTCATAATTTACTACTTTTCCATCTAAGATATTATATATATAAGTGTAAATATATAACCATCAATATGGATCCGAGCTAATTTTACAACACGGACTTTGTCAATAATATCAGCGTTCACGCTGTATTAAATCGAAACAACGAGAGCTTAATACGCATTGTCTCACGCTTGTAGCATTATAAACTGAGTATATGTATGCGCTAACGCTCGCGCATTATTCTACCACTATATAACGCATAGACTCACTAAATTATCGTGAAAAAATTAATTACGCTTATATATCAACTTACATTATTATTCACTTGGCGCTCATAGCTTCTAATATATACTAGTCCCTCCCAAAATGACTCGCTTTCGCGTTATTTAAATTACCGGAAATTGTCTCCCCTACATATAGAAACAATTAAACTTAAACCACTGATTAATGATATATACCGATCCCCGAAAATCCATTCGGATTAACTTCTACCCTCTATAACCAAACGCAAAACATTTGTCATCTGAATCCTCCCGTACACTTATTCGCCTTATCTTTATTAGCGCGCAGAGTTCTAACGAGGTTCGAATGTTCCCGCAGTGGTACGAGAAAAATGATCTATACGAAATATTGGACACGTCGTCACGCGTATAGGTGAAGCCGTCGATATAACAACCGTGTGTGATGACAGGCGAAACGATGCGTATATAGATACACCTACAGCAAAATAAAAAAAAAAGTAAAAAGTTCGGTACAAACGTAGAAAGTACACAACGCGTGCTCTGTAATTTAGAAATAACGAGCGCGCGTGGCTGGTATATACGCACATAAATTCGCAAGGAATTTATCGTTCCGTCGAAAAAATTTATCACGAGTGCGTATAGTGCGCGGCGAGAGAATCAAACGCGTGGGGTTGTTGCTGCTGCTGCTGCTGCTGCTGCTGTTGGTCTCTTTGTGCGCTGATTAATGGTTCAAGGGGAGGTGGAAGGAATTGGTTATAAGTTTGATCGTAAAGTGCAGTCGTCGGTAGTTGAAGGGTAAAATTGTGCATTGCTATTTTATTCGCAATCATACCTTTGGCGTATATAAGGTTAACCAACGTTACTATACTGTTTCGAATTTCCATTCTTATAGTAGTAAAAAGCATACGCCCGCGCGTTTTTCCCAGACTGCAAATAGAGCAAAAATATGTGAAATTTGATTTCCGTTATACTAGAAATCGTACACTGATTTAATTAAGGTGCGTTTGGTACCTTATCAAGCCGGAAGCTTCTTTATTATTGTCAAATCAAATAAACGTATTTTACGTAAATTTATCGTAAATAACTTCTAAATGTCCAAATGAAAAAAGATTTTATAAATAAGTCAAAACATTGTTAATTTTTCGCTATATGACCTACAATTTTCTTACAAGGAGAGTATCTCAGATCCGGATCACGGATTTTTTTCAAACTTTGAGATATGATCATTTTAGATACCGAAATATGAAGGAAGCCACAATATTAGATCCTAACGCTTCAATAAACTGAAGTTATCGACGTTTTCTGCTGTATTTTAAGGAAATACTGAAAAAAGTGCTATGTCTTTTATATTAACTATCTAGTCTAGACAAGTCTCACATAGAATTGTCAACAAATACAATATTTCGGTATCTAAAATTATATCTCAAAGTTTGAGAAAAATCTATAATCCGGATCTGAGATACTCTCCTTGTTAATATAGATCAAAAGGTTAATATTTAAAGAACATTTCTGTTAAGTTTAAGATCTACCTGTTGTTTTATAAAAAGTTGCATGAACCACCATAAACAGTGCGTTCGCAACTAGCATTACACCGAACTATATATCGATGCACTATATAATATCAACTTTAAGAATTGTATATACATATATATAATACAATGTAGGTCATGCGCAAAACCATCTGGCGACGATTCGCCTCGTAGTTGAACGATTCCGTCTAGCCAAATTAACAAAGTTCAGGCTGAATTCGCAGCGCAGCTTTAATTACCAGTCCATTAGCGCGCGTGCGCCCGATTGTTTTCCACCGGTTATAATACAAGCGATATTGTAATAATGTGTTTTCAAGGGCCACCGCGTGCGAGCAATACACCGCAATTTCGCACTGCTTTTAGGTACATATATCGTGCATAACTATTTATGTCCCGAGTATATATATAGCAGGTGTAATTTCACGCTCTCATTCGAAGATGGCTTGAATGAGCCATAAAAACGTGGCACGCATTCCATTACGGAATGTCTAGAGGCGTTTGGCTTTCACAGAGTGACACTCTACCGCCAAGAGCAATTGGTTCGAACTTGAACTATGATTGTACTCGATGAAATATATACGTAGACGAGCTACATACGAGAACATAAATAATAATAAATCTTTTTCTCAATGATTACCAGAAGTTTTTCGGACTGACGGTTTTTGAATCAGGAAGTCGAGTATATGTTTTTATAACGGTATGATATATATCATCGTTTCGGTAATTGGCAATCATAATAATTACATGAATTTGTAATGACTTATGGTACAGTGATACGTTATAAGTACTTCTATTTATATATATATATCGTTAAATGACTCGGATATTTCAAAAACTATTTAACCGGAAATAGACGAAAATTTCCTCTATTGTTATTTATAAGTACACTTTACAGAAATACAGACCTATTTTACCGCTTCGCTTACCAACCAACTCGCACAGAACAACCAAAAATTACTTCCATCGCGTAAACCTTTCTCTTTATTCCAAAACTACCCGAAAAAAAGAGTTGTCGTTCGTTCAATTGAACCGTATGACGACCGCGACGCGTATATCGCTATACGCTCGATCAATCCGGACGGAAGTGCTTTTGTTTTCGCGTGCGCGTGTATATATATATAACAGCGCGAGTGAAGTATTTAAAAAGTCATCTTTTATTCATGCGAGCGACGCCGGATATCTCTCTAGCGAACGACGACGAAACGAGAGCTTGGATTTCCCTCGAATCTTTCGGGGGATTAATCTCGCGTCATGCGCGCCGTTTATTTTTACGTTGAAAGCAAAAAAGAAAGAGATATAGATAGAGAGAGGGAGAAGCGAATTTCGCGCTTGAGCTTGCGTTGGAATGGATCTTACATTGCGAAGGACAAAGGATTTCAATTTACCCCTGCAGCGTTTCTTGTCTAGATTTGCTTGGTGATATCGCACGGTATTTACGCGGTGTTGAGTTAATTGGATTGTGTATTATTGTTTTGTAGATATGCGGATATTTTGATGTTTCTTCGTTGAGTGATGAACTGGGAAGACGTGATAATTGATAATTAAGTTGCAACGTGATAGAAATCGTGTAATTAAAATGATGTAAGTAAAGTAAAGTTTGTATAGTGCTATATGTATATATATATACTAATGTTAGGAACTTGAAAACGTGGCTGATCTTAATTAGCAAGATTATATGATTAATCTCCATCATGAGAAAAATCATCTTCATTAATTATAACCAACGAGATGATCCGAGAAATTATCTTTTAAAAATGATTAATAGCATTGATAAAGCTGTATAAAGTATAGTATCCGTGAACTTCGTGTACGTATACTTAAAAGATTTGCTGATAAATGCAACAAAGTTTGTATAATGTTTGTGTGATAAGCTTTATCGAAAATATTAAAATTCTTTATGATCCATCGGGCTAGGATGTGTTTACTTACTCAGTTAATAATTAATTTTAATTTATCTATCACGAACATTATAAGAAATGATTTTTCTCCATTATCAAATGAAATTTATATTTGACAATTCCGCAACCACATTCATACTTGTAACATCATTGAAATGCTACATCTGACATTACAATTTTAACATAAAACCGTATCTTCATACAATGGAATACGGAACACAATACTAAAATATCTATTCTATCTCAATTCAATGTACATATACATATAAGCGTCAAATACATTTACAAAATTTCGCAGTAGTATAGCAGCAGCAGTAGAGCAATTTCATCATTATTGTGTTTCTCGAACCTCTTTCCCAAGCTTTCTCTCTTTTCATAAACTAACGTCACAATAGTAAAACAGACACACAAGAATCTCGCTCTCTCCGCACTCGACGAAAATAAAACAACCCCTCCGGCTATTTTTCCAGGACTATTTGCAGGTCAAATATCCGGAAACGAACATCGTATATAGCGCGGCAACATTTTCAACGCGAAGAATCCGCTTACATCACGTAACCTTCACTAATCCCTTACTTCGTTCCCTCTTTTCGACCCTTGTATATAACCCACCCGAAAATCTTTAGTCTGTCGTATATATATATATATACGCTCGCTCCCCGCGTAATACGCTTTAACGAATAGTAAGCGACTCCGAAAAACGCGTCACACGCGTCGTCCTGCACAGTGTCATTAGTCAGATTCATCAAGACGACAAGCATGATTCGACCTGCACGTTCATTCCTTATTTGCTGAATTGCCAAACTTAGCAGTGTGCAGACGTGTCGTGTAAGTAACGATCCATCGTAATTCACAGACACCATATACGCGTCCTAATAAGCGATTTCTCTCAATCAAACAAGTGTCTTTCTCATATCTATATATATACTTGAAGAAGGGAGACAGAGAGAAGTTCATCATGTGTACTACTTGCTACTCTGATTAAGCGGCAGTCAATTATTTTCAGATATATATATATATATATATATATCTTCATGTCGCAGTAGTATATAGATGCTTGTGAGAAACTTTTGCTTACGACGAGACTACGACGACTGCTCTCGCCGATCATTATTTTACCGGCTAACAAGGAAAGTTTATCGCTACGCGATGTTCACTCCCTCTCTCTCTCTCTCACTCGGGCAGTTGTTAAAGGCGTCGACGACGCTACCCCCATGTGTTGAGTTTAGCAGGGAGAGAAGGAGAGAGTGACAGGTATATATACACGCGCGTTTGCACCTCTCGCAAGTAGGCGCACCTTGGGAATATATATATACATATGTGTGTGTGTGTGTGTGTATATTTTTGTTTGTCGCGCACGAGGTGAGGCTGAAATTAACTGCATGGGCGCGATGTTAATTGAGAGAGACTCGAAGTTGTTATCGACGCGAGTATATATACATATTTTGATTGATATTTGATGATTAAGTATTTAAGAGGTATGACGTGCGTGCGAAATGATTAATTTTCCAGGATCTCTATATATATATAATGTGTAATAAAGTTAGGAAATTTATAGTGGACTATGAATTTTGGATAGGTATAACTATATATTATTGCATGCGGAACTTTGGTAAATTACTCTTAAAACAGGCTGTAAACTGTTTTATGCAACTATCAATGGGAGTTGACGGGCGTTTACTACGGGATTCAATAGTTAAGTTTGCTATCTAAAATTTGTAATTGCTTGTAAAGATCAATATAACTTGAGTTCCACGAGTATTTATTATAACTTTCGAATACACGTATATTTAATATATTTATCTTAATCCTTACTTTTCAAGAGAATTTAAAAATTGATAAAAAAGAAGATTTGACCATCTGATATAACCAAATTCAAGATGCTGCAATATCGTGGGCTCATATATTATAGTCACGGTAATATTAACCTATGCCACGCGCTATGAATCCTTTGACGTTTGATTATAGATTTCATTGGATGCAATTGCAGGTTGCGAGAAGGTCAGTCTGATAACGGAAAAAGCGAGAAATTTTATGTGGTCTGCGATACTGTACAAAAATTATTTTTATCGAATTGTAAGTATTTTATACCATATTTTACTCGATTTTATCATCTCCGATCTCGAATATTTCAATGGTTTTTTGGTTTCTTTCTTATTCGGATTTGTTTGAACCGTTTATTAATTTTTGTTTTTTGTAATAATACTGAAAGATAAAAATCCCATATTCGACTGTAATACTTAATTTAAATAAATTTTTAACGTTTGCCCAGAAATTAATTCATTTTAAGTGAAGTTATATATAAAATCGTTTCAACGTTCCGTAAATATAACGAGTAATATGTGACAATAACTGACTAGATTTTAAAATATTTTCCATTTTATAAAGTAAATACTATGAGAAAAAATTGTTGTTAAATAATTATTTTACGCATATTTTCTCAAATAAATTATTATTTTATAAATCGAACAATTTACGATAATTTTACACCCTTACCTTCATTTCATAATATATTAAATTAAATACTCGATTATCCTAAACCTTAATACACTACACCCACATAAGTGTAACTCTTTCGCCTTCTACCTTTACCAAAAAAACCAACTATCGAAAGAAGAACGATGGTACACCAATAGCCATAACTGTTACTCTACGTACATTGGTAAAAGAGTATGTATTACCTGCACTAACGCCGCATCGGGTTTCAGTTCGAAAGAGAAGTCCTAGAATTTAAACCGCTTATAGCCTTTTGGGTAAAGTTCGGAAAATACGATTAAAGTTAACCGAATAACACCGTTTGACAGTATAACCTAAGTACAGTATATATATTCCTATATATAAGTCGAGGTCAACTGTTACTATAACCGATACACTATATATAAATCCCTTATACTACAAGGACGTTAATCGTTTACCGAACAAAACGCTTGAGATTACCGATAACATTTACAAAATCGTTCTGTTTTTCTCAAATATATAAAACGAAACTCACCATTCCGTTGACTTAAAAAACACCTACTAACTTTTGCAAACGACTTCTCCGACTGCATATATACCTATATTTACACATACCTCACTCCATGTGCATGCATCTTCTCGCGAACTTCCTATGCAAGTAAGTAAGTTGCAAGCTCGCGTCACACACATACACAAACACGCGTCTTTCACCTTATTTACCCAACCCGAATGCTCATATTTTTCCTACATCAAACTTTTTCGTAAATGTGCCGTCTCCCGTACCTACAAACAACGTCTTACCGTACCCAACCCCTTGTATATATACATTCCTTTATTTACCATACATTCGTACACGTACTTATACTATTAATCAACAGTATCTAATAATATGTATCTATAAAATTAATACTCACGGCTGGTATCATATCGTATCCCACGAAATTCACCAAAACACGGCTGCACGGCAACACTTCCAGGCTTCGTACGAGGCCAGCACATGAGCGAGTCCCACGTGGGTGGACAGTAAAGCCCATCGTCGTCGTCGTCCGGACTGCCAAGGATGAGCCGGCAATCTGGAGGCTCAGTTGGAGCGCTACTATCGTTCATGGTGTGAGGGATGTTGCATCCACAGCCAAGGGTGCTTTTGTATATCTTGATGACGCAGGGACTTTCCCTTTACGGTGAGAAGGGAATGTGCGGGTTATATCGCTGAGTTGGCGTAATAACGCGATACTGAGATTATGGCTAGAGATAGTGGCACGGATTTAGGTTTTTTTTTCTTAACGCAACGGTCACGGTTAGAACTGTATTTGACGAGGAAGAGTCAGAAATTCCGGTAGCTTCGATTATATTACCAGCGATGATTGAAATTAGTCACTGTTATTTAATTTTTAATTGTTCTACATACGCTACAACTATTCACCGTCTATGTAGCTTAATCTATACATACTCGGTTTCACACAAGTATCTCGAGCGTCCAATTACGCGCTTGATTTTTACTGTGCTTATTATATCACTACGCGAACCTTCTTCGACATGATCCTCCTTGCTATATCTCCACCTCTATACTTCGTTCACCTCCTTCATGAAACTATATACGACCCGCGAAACTTCGATCCGTCGTTGGACATCTCATCGCCGCTTGCAATTTTCCACTGGTTAATTCTGCACTAGTGGAGAAAATTTTCCCAGCACAGCAGTAGTTTCACCTCCTGCCTTCGGTGGTGCCCCTCCCTCTTGCCATTATACGAAAATTCGTCGGGTATACGTATATATATATACGTTGAGCAACTGATTTCCATACGAATTGAGAAGAGGTGAGTCCGGGGTTTTCGTACTTATAAGGCTTCAATTTACTGTAACAAAAATTAACGGTTGTTTTATTCAAGGTTAAAGACAGAGCGAATGGAAAAGAGAGAGGAATTAAGGTACGTTTAGGGGGTGTGTATAAAGCATTTATAAGAGTATTAAGGCGTCGGAGGCTTATATTGAAAGATTTTCATTGATTAATGACGAGGGTGTAGAGGTGGTAGAAAATTGGGGTAAGATTAATGGTTAAAAATGCTTTGTAGATAATAGAGTTTATAAGGTTTTATTTGGTGCACTTTGAAGTTGAAAGCAACTCGAAGATAAATGTCTTCTTGAAAGAACTTCAAAAGTGAAACAGATATATATATATATATTGCTCTCGGTTATGATACGGTCTGTCGTATATATATATAAAATACCAACCACAACGCGGAAGTTTACAAACGGCAGTTTGCTAACATCGTGTATCTCAAAATGTATATATAGAAAATTGTAATTTTCTCATATATAACAAATATTATTTCGAAAGCGATTTTTTCCTTTCAATACGCAAACCAAAATGTTTTTTACTTTTTTCATATTAGCCTATTATGGTCACTCAAAGCGCGATCGACACGTCACATGGATATACATATATAAGAGATACGCGTATATATAATATTTTTATTTCTTAACCCGCGCGCGCACTGATTGATCGCGCGCGTGAAAGAGAGAGAGAGAGCGCGCGCGTTTGCGTCAATAATTCCTCGCACAAAGCGCGCGAGCGCGCGTCTACCTTAAAACGAACCCATTATATATTTGTATAGAGCATCATATGAGAGAGGGCACGAATTCAAAAGTGAATTTAAAATGAGAGTGGCTTTAGTGATGTCGATGCAAAAATAATTGAAGCTATATGGAAACCGAGAGGTGCAGTCGTACGTCGACGCGCTTTGCCAACGGTGATACGCGTATATATAGAAAATATTTTATTGCTTAGTGCTGCTTTAGAATTGAGATTCTTCCTTTTTTTACAATATTTTATCCGATCGTACGACTGAGAAAAGTTATATTTATATATTACTTAAAGTAAGATATACTTGGGTGTATACTTCAAAGCGTTTCACTCGATGTCTATATCTTCTTTAATTCGCGTATTATCCGCACGTGTTTGAGAAGTGTGAAACCATAGACGCTTATACGCGCGCGCGCTTATGTGCGGGACTACGAAAATTGTGTGCTTTGGTATTAGCACTCGTGCCTATATACGCTCGTGTTCAAATGAAACGTATTTTCGAGTTGAGAGAACGCTTGGCGTGTCTCGAAATCAAACGAATTGTCGAAAGGAACTTTGTGGAAGATATTCGAAGCGCTTCGCTGTTTCTGAACTATGACAAAGAAGGAATTTATCAATATTTCAACATAAATATTTGTTACGTTGCAAAGGTTATGGTTTTTGCTTTATAATATAGAAAAATGAAAGATACATGTACACGTGAAAAAATGAAAAATTTTTAATCATATTTTCGCGTTTGCACGCGAATTTGCATTAAATAGAACATTGAAAAATGAGGAATATAAATATATATATACAGAGAAAATTTTTAAATAAATATAAAATAATGCAACATAACTTTAGAATATAAAAGAAAAAAGATACATTAAAACTAAACCCCATAAGAACCACACAAAACCAGCTAAAGAATTATAAAATAATAGAAAAAATATGACAATTACAATCAAAGAAACCACGTCCATACCATTACGCTCGCACGATAAATCGCCATTCCAACCCCGTAAACGCATGACCAATGACCTAATCAGAAACAGCCGAGCAATTGCATATATAGTCGCCGTGAACCGTGACAGGACCCACCTATACATATATACATATACACGAGCACACACACGGCCAAGTGCACTTGGCTGCCCTCGCACACGCTATATAGACGTATAAAAGGCCAGGCGCATTGCATCGGATATAGCTTTGCACTGTATGTATATATCTACCTCAAGAGAGAGAACTCCACAATGGGCGGGCTAACGTGTGAGCTTTCGAGTGAGAGATAACGACGCGTATATAGAAAGAGTGAGAGAGCGAATTTTTCATATATACATATATATATATACGTATCCTTTGAATTAATGGTATAGTACGATAATTTTTTTATTCAGTGTTATATAGAAGTGGCCGCGTGTGATTGTTGTTGTATATTATATAGACGTAGCGAGTCTAGACTGTGTATAATACACGTGTTAGCAACCTGTTGTACTTTGATTTTATTATAAACGGTGAGAGGCTTCATACATATGTGGAGTAGTGCATTACATCGTATATGTATGGTAGTAGTATAATGGTAGTAGCAGTGCATCTGCCTCTATAAGTACATAGCATCTAATGGAAATGCACGACAGTTGCCGGTGTATATAGCAGCATGCATACCTACACTACGTTGTGTTTTGCAAATTTAAAAGTATCGTACACTCATGTGTTATGTGGGTATGTACATATATACGATTCTGGAAAATATTGGACTATATAGACATTGGGGGACTGATAAGTTCGTATATATGCAAAACAAAAGGCGCGCGAGTACGTACAAAATCTCATCAAGATAATAGTGATTTACACCTTGGAAAAAATATGTTATCTGATGACTGTATCGTATACGCAAACGGTTATATACCGTGAATTCTTTAATTTGCTGCGCGCGTTCGAATTATTTATGTATTTTTCGGCAATTATCTGGACCGAAATCAACGTTAAATTTTTCTTCTTTTTTTCGTTAATTCTACGCAGCAATTAGCGAAGGTGAAAAATCCAATTAAAAGTGATATCACGGTAATTTTACAATGATCATAATATGTTGAAAATGTATGTTGATAAATGAAATTTTGTTCATTAAATTAATTAAAATTTGTTCAGTAGCATAAGTATAGGTCAAAAGTCCGCCTTATTCGCTGTAATATGCAGCGTCTAATTAAATACCTTATACAATAAATGATTCCATGACAAATGCAGCTTCTCCCCTTTCTCAATTAAAGTGAACAAATATTATCGTTATATTTCTTCATATAGTACGAGCAAAATGTTAATTAAGAGGGCGGTACAGCGGTATACAAGTGAGCACTGAAATAGCACATTGTCGCCTAGAGTTCATTTAACGTATTCGCGAAATCAGCCATCAATTCAAATGCTCACTGACCTTTTATATTCATGTTGAAAATTTGCACACGCGGAACAAAATAAATGTAGTTAATTCTACTTTTAACAAAGTTGATTTAATTTGGAAATGATAGGTTAATTCTGTACTTCCAACAATAATAGGAGAAATTAAATTAAAAGATAAAAATAAAATTATTCTTGCATTAAAGCGGAGTAAGAATTAATTCTAATATGAAGTTATTCTTATTACTAGAAATAAAGTTTAATTTTTATTTATTTTTCAAACCACTTAAACTCACTAATGCAAACAAGCTGGATTATTAGCTTTTTTTGGTGTAGTGTTAATAATTGAATAGAGAAATTGTATTTGATAAAAGTTATCATAAATATCGTAGTATAATTTCCATAATCAATAATAGATAGATAGATAATAGTTTATTCTGTTTTCGTCACAAAAAAGAAAATTTCCTTGTTGAAGAGTAATAATGACGAGAAACATTTTGAAGAAAATGCTTGTAGCAGTATGAGAAGAAAGAAAAATATAGATAAATATTCATGATGAATAATCATTGTGATGATAAAGATAGCTACTTTAATTCACTAATCATTTTTTACAAGAAAACATAGATTAAATCCGTACAGAACTAATGATTTCTTCTAAGCTAGCTTACATAAAATCTGTAAATATAGCTTCAACATATTACATTAAATCCATATATACAAAAGACGTTGCCCGCTCAAAAAAAAATCACATACCAGCACAATTTTCGCGATAACCATAATAATATACCGCAGATGCTGAATTTCTTCCAAGGAACCAACAACCACGTACCATATACCACTTAAAAAATAAACAACAAAAGAAGAAAAACCATTTCACTACAAAATCCAGCACCAACCTTTTTCCAAAATCTCCAGATACACCGCGCAGCCTTGATATATATATATATATATATCAACGTACCACCTTCACCACTGTATATACACCACCGAGATATAACCCTCGAACACCGAAATAAATATATATATACACACGTATACCGTCGCGATCTCACACGCTTACTATCTCTCTCTTTTTCTCTCCTCGACACCTGGACCATCGGCGGCTGCCTGCGCGCGACTCTCTCACGCCAAACTCGCCGGGCGCGCGCTAAGTCACTTCACGCTCGTGAGAGTCAAGTAGTGAAGGAGAGGGGGGAGACCGAAGAAAAGCTGGAGCATGCGCCTAGCCGCCCCCGCCACAGGTTGCTGCTGCTGCTGCTACTACTACTACTACTGCCGCGCCACCGGAATTTCACCACTTTCCGCGTTTCGGAAGAGAATAGCTATATGTAATATTGACGGAAACAAATGTTTAAAACGCTCAGGTATATATATATATACGTATATTGACAAATTATATACCGCGGGTAGAATGTTGTATATATGTTATTATGTATACACACAAACGCGCGTTACGCGTGGGTGCGCAGAAATGTTGGTTTAGTTCGCGCCACGTGAACGTGTAATATAGCGAATCGAATACACGCGTGGGTGATTTTCATATAAACAAACGCGCGAGTATATAATGTATATATATAGACAGAGATGGGGGAGGGTTATTTAGGTGCCTTAACGTACTTTCGATTGCAGCTGAACCTGCACCCGCGGTTTACGATTATGGGTTGTTTTAGTTTATATATAGCTATATGAGGAAGGGGCGTTAGTTATATACTTTATTACCATTGGGAGTTGATATAACTCTGTGTAGGTAATGGTTGTTACGTTGTGGATATTTACATGTATTTTGTTTAACCAATGTATATAGCTAGGTATGTATACATAGACGCGGTGCGCGGTTGAATTTAAAGACATATCGTATCGCTAGCTGTATTTCTGCCTGTGAGTCAGAGGTTTACACGAGATGGCGATATGTATATATGTGTATATATACGTAAATTATACTCTGAGATGTATTTAGCGCCGAGTTTTATAAAACAAACAATTTTTAATATCATCTCGCGGCAGAGAAGGTCAGCGCCTCAAGCTCATGTGCGTCGCTCTTATCTGTGGGAGCTGTATTTCTTTCAATCGCAAATATTATAATATATGTACATGTGTAAAATATGCTCGGCAAACATGTATAAGAAATGTAAATTACGGTGGTAAACGTATAAGAGAGTTCGTACCTTTCAATAAATATCTATATAAGAATATACGCACTTATAATAAAAGATTATATCAATATTATACTCTCCACACATACGATTCTCTATAATACATAAAGCTCTCAATCAACACCCTATAAAACACTTCAGCAAAATATACACATACATATATACTCAATCTCGCGCGAATCGGGGAAAAAGGGTGTGCAATATCCCTTTACCCCTTATATATATCCACACTTTTACAACCGCGCACACGAAGAATTTTCCGCGATTAACGTTCGTTCCTCACGTCCGCTCTATACTATACTAGTCTATACACAACAACAACAGCAATCTTATCTCTCGTTCACTCTTTTTCTCACCCTATGCGTTTCACGACCTCCTCGCGCTATAATCCTCACACAGGGCAACAGCCCTATATACGTATATATAGTGCGCCAAGGGAACAACCGCGATGCCACAATTTCCAGTCTGCGGATGATGATCGTGTATATAGTATATAGCTGAGTGCGCGCGCGGTTTATTTTTAAGAGCCTGCGCGCGGCAACGTTCGGGATATAGCGGATGGGTATATATGTGATGTCTCGTCATCTTTTCTCAAGTAGCAGGTATGTGTATATATATATACGTATTGTGTGAGTTCCGAATGTTTTGGTGTATATATAGGTATAAGTATAGAGTAAAAGTACGAAGTGTATGTATATATATATGTGTATGGCGCAATGTGTGCACATAAAGGTGACGAAGAGGAAGATGATTTAAAGCATGGATATAAGTGGATGGGACACGTATATTTTTCGGATGTTTTGCATGCTAAAGAAGATTATGTGAGTGTGTATACACCGCTGTGCTGTCAACAAGGGTATATATGTGGAAGGTCAGGTTTGTTCGCTTCTCGTTTTTTTTTGTCAGGGTCGCGTTGACGCGGCTCAGTTTGGAAGGAACGCTGCGATTTGATGATATTTCGTGTACGCTTTTTGGAGAATGATATAACAAATTTATTTTTTATTTTAGTGTTGTAATAATTATACGATTCAGTAGTTTATATTCTGAGCATTATATAAGCATTTCTATCTCTATATAATAAGACTAATTACACGAACGAAATTTAATCCCAAAGTCAAAGCTGTCGAACCGACGGCCTTATCGGGCCATACCATAAAACCATATATCGTCGTCTACCTGGACGCGAGATACCGAATAAAGTTGACCTTGGGCGTTGCTCGTAAAAAGAATGTAAGAAGCGTGATATCTGATGAAGGTGAATGTTCCCTTATAAGACTGTTTTACGGCCGCTTAATAGAGATCCATTGAGCGCAATATTGAAAACGAAATTCAATAACGATATTGGTAAGTATATATATATATACGCAGCGCGCGACAAATTAACAAAAGAGAACGAATCAACCGAAATGATTATTATTATATAATTTGACGGTACGGTCAATATCATACGCTGTGTATATTGAATTACCTAAAAACATATATGTATATATACACTAGGGCTACTGTTCAATCGAATTACCAGAAATTTAATCTAACCGGCCAATCCAATCAACGCCTTTTACATCGTACACAGTGACAAAACGATGCATATATATGTGATGTGTCCACGCGCTTTTCCGAAACGACGTATAATTTTATCACGCTCTTACTCCAACAACAACAACAACAACAACCTATATAACACGCTCACATGTCGTATACATTATACTTACAAAACACGGCCATCAAACCGTTCTACGCTGTATGCGCGATGTAATAACACATCTAAGGAGGTAATCTGCACGCGTATATGTACAACCCTCTAGTATAGGCTCAATAAGGCATCCCAACCGAGCTTAGGTATAGAGGCGCTCGCAAACTGCGCGCCCGATGATGCACGTAACAGCTGCAATAATTACTCGATCCCGCGTGCGCGCGATGGAATTATCACTCCCCACTCCCTAAATTAGCTTTTCGTGTCAATCGCGCGTGGTTATGTGTGTATACACCTGCGACTAATTAGCGATACATTGAATTACACGCTGCGCCGCAGGGGCTCAATAAGGTGTGAATTATATTACTCGATCTGAGGTTCTGCGGAAGTTGGGCAGTTGTGAGTTATGCAGGTATATATTGCGTATACTTATCGGCGAGGTGGTCTTGACAATGTGGAGCAAGTATATTTGTGTGTGCGTGTGTTTTTTTTACGACGGAGTATTTTTAGAAAGGCTTTGTTATCATTTGGCATTCTCGACGGGAGGTAGTATAATTTTATTTTCGTCAGGTTATGTCAGATATATGTTTCATTACATGCGTGCGATTTTCAAGATTGAGTGGGTTGGTTTATCCTTTACACGCTGGAGAAATTTTGAGAAATTAAGTGTAGTGTACGTAAGAATGAATAATAATGATGCATATAAGTGTAAAGGGTGTATATTTTATACTGGTATACAGCGGTACTACCCTGGTATTCGTGCTTGATTTTTTAGATAGTCGTAAACCATGTTGGTAAACGCTAGGTGCGAACACGTGAAGCATTAGCATTGGATTTTTCTCGAAAATAGAAGGATCCTTTTAAATCCGTACTTTATCATGCTATTTGCTCCTGTAACCAACAACGCACACGGAACGGAGGTCTTATTTCACTCGCGCGTTATACCTAAATTTACGAGCTGTAATCCGCTATAGTAAGTCGTATATTTTTTATAATTATTCTTTGCAAAATGAAGATTGAATTTTTCTCTAGAAATGTATGTAGAGGAAAATGTACTCTCGACTACCTGGAAGTAAAGCCAATTGATTTACTTGAGACCACATTTTCATTCCTATATGAATATAGAAAATTCAATTCTAAAAGCAAGCTCGTGACAGTTTATTAACTTAGACGCATAACATTTTCCAGAAATCTTTACTTTGTAAAGTAAAAACCTTATTATGTATAAATATATCCTACACGCACAAGAGAAAATTGCATCCATTATTTAATCAACTTTGCAACATATAACGACGTGATCACAAAATACTCGGAACGAATCTTCTTCCATATATATATATATTTGTTAGCACAGGTATATAGAGTTTTGCCATTGTCAACAACGCTGGGTAATCTTTCATCTTATTTCGTTTTATGTTCCTTTTTTTACACCGGTTCCTCTTAACTTTTGTCTCTATCCTCTCGCTCTATCCTTTTACCTTCTTCGCCCTTCGCTCTATATATACTACACATTTACGAGAGACGATTAACGGAACGAAACAACGCGCGCGCGCGTGTGTTTATCTTTATTTTGCTTGGCGAGTCGGCACGGCCGTTACAGGCGAATTAGCTGTACGTCCGACGTGTATAAGCTCGCGCATGAACTTGTGATTTTGAATGAATGTTGAACTCAAGGATAACGGGGTTATTGCGTTGTTTTAAATTGAAATAAATATAGTTGTGTTGGTTTAAAGATGACTACTGATGTTATATTTATTTTTGTGATAACACAATATTATATGATTTTAAAATGTCTACAATTTCAACAGTTTACTTTATTCAATCATCCTTCCGTCTTACTCTTCCGCAACGGTATGTATATATACGAAGTTTCGCCCAAGCGGTTTTGCAGCTGGCCAAATCCGATTTTGCAAAATTCAATTTGATAACGGATACTGCCACGTCTATGTATTTGTCGACTTTTTTCCCTGACTGACAGTTTTTAGGAGTGGAAACGTTGAGAACGTATATATAGACGTCGATGTTGTCGTTAGCACCTCCGATGTGAATCCTCTCGACTCTGACTTTTGTTTTTAAACTTCAGATTTGAATTTTATTTCAAAAGTATGAATATGTGTTTGATATAAAAATAAAATAAATGCGTTTGTATAGAAACATTTATTTTGTTATTTTTTATAACTATATGTGAAGCCCTTATGCAGAGTTTTGTAAAGCTTTGCCTTTCTTTGCTAATGAATACTTTTAAGCTCAATGAGTCAGCCTTTATAATAACTCAGGCAGCAATGAGGATCTATATAGTTTGTAGTATAAACCAGAACTGCATTAAAGTGTATAGTATGAAGAGTACAATAAAAGGTCAAATAATAAAAAGTACAGTAAAAAATCTTTTTATAATTAAATTATAAATTATAATTAGCCTTTTTATAACTTTCTTTCTTTGCACGTAACGTTCTTACTTTGCTACGCTGTACTTTTTCTAAAAAAACAAGAACAATAAGTGCAGCTGCAACGGATATTTTATAGAAACGTTAATTAACATTCACACTTAATTTTAATCTTTTTCACGTTTTAGTTATTGCAAAAAAAAAGCAATAAAGAACTAAAATACTACAATCAATCACAATTATTTCTCAAGAACACTTTCCAACACTTTTCTAAAACGTCCTTTCAAATGCAATTTGACGCTCTGAAAAAGTTGGCGCGCATTATAATGACCTCGGTAAGGGTGACTGAAAGGCATAATTCATTAAACTTTGACCCTCGACTATATACATATAAGCACTCAGCAGCGAAACTTATAATTGATTTAAAAAACGTGAAATCGCGCCAGAGCGCTCACTTTTTACCACGACCATACTCAATACATTATTTCCCTCTCCCTCCTTTTACCCCTACTAATAACGACCACATAATACATCTCTCGCATTAACCTCACCCTCTATACTTTCGTCTTCCTAAAAAAAAAGGAAGAAACCTCGCGAGCGCGCAAAAACTTTCATTATCTCGAGTGCGAGCATTAAGACGACTAATCCTAATAGCGAGCACACAGAATCCACGTATGTGTGTTAAAAAATTCACGAATGGCGCGCAGACGCGCGCGCGTACACGCCGGGTATTAAAAATACTTGAAATATCTCATCGATAATCGATACAGTCTTTTATACATGTATATATACATCCTCTATATGAGCTATCGTAATTACATAAAGAGTAAAAAAAAATTCACAAAGCCTCCCAATTACTTTCACACGTCGCGAACTCTCTCTCTCTCGTTCCTCCTTCACGCAAAAAAATAACTATATAGCGAGAGACGAGTTTGTGTGTGTATAGTTCTCACGCGAGGATATATAGCTAGTTTTTTAATAATGCAGATGGCGAAGGGCTGCAGAGACGCGCGTGTATATATAGGTATAATACACACAGATGAAAAATTAATATAAGAAAACCGGATACCGTGTATAATTCCTGGAGCTACGTTTCTTTTTTCTCGAGCGGAGGAAGGTGAGATGCGCGTACCTGCGCATTATATATACGCGAGAGAAGAAAAAGCTTATACGCACCTGAAAAATGAAAACTTGCTGGCCGGTCGACAGCGACGCGTAAAATTAGAGCGTAATGACGTATATATAATATACGCAGTTCGTGAGAATGAAAAATGAAAATTCGTATAATCAGAGTGAAAAATTGATGCCAGCAGGAATAATTGAGATTGATCAGTTGTATCTATATATATATATATATACACACGCATCGTACGTCCTGTGTTGCTTTCGAGCGATATAAAAACAACAACAGGTGTAACGCAGCGTGCGTGCATTGTTTGGTCGTCGTCATCGTCGTTGTGTTGTTCTTGGTCTCGCGTCGCTCTTGTTGTTGTTGTTGTTACTGTTACTGTTGCTTCTCCCGTGTGCACATGCCCTACATAATGTTTAAAGCTTGTTACTTTTGTATGTCGATAGCTTCGTTAATTCGACACGAATTTTCCCTCCATCTGTCTCTACACGTCCCTGCACTCACGCATCAACACGCGCGTGGAAGTAAACTCGTAAAAAATTAAAATTCGTAATCAACTTGACTAACTGTCCTTCCAATTCTTCTTTTTTTTTTGCACACACCTCTCAACCCCGCATACCCGATAAAAAACAGGCGTTAAATTTCGTTTGCGTCGCACGCGCGAATGTAAATCCCATTGCACATACATATATATATATATATATATATATATAGATATAGACAAGCATACACCCATATATACGCGTGTAAGCTCGTTACTTTTGTATATCGGTAATTTCGTTAATTCAGGGAGCGAAATTGCGAGGCGCAAACGCGAATGAGCCATAAAAATCAACAAGTGGCCGCTCAATTAGGCACGCACACACATACACGCGCGTACGTGCGAGAGTGGAAATTCGAAAATCACTGCTACGAGAGGTTCTCTCGCGCATTATCGTCGATGAGTGCGCGTATTATATAGCAAAAGTGTGTGTGAGAGAGAGAGAGACAGAGAGAGCTTACATTAAGCGACCGTAAACGTGCGAGCGTAATGCCAGCGTTTTTATGCGAACGTCGTTAAGTTATATAAATTTGTTCGATGAATTCGTAAGTGATGGCAATGAGGGGGAATAAGTGTGAGCGTATAGATTGTGATTCGATGTATGGTGAACTTGTATATATAGAGGAGATTGCGGTTAAATGTTATAGGTGTCGTTTTTTTTCTTCGTTATTAATTCATGGTTGCTGGGAAAAATTTTCGTTCTATCGATCAGTAATCAGAATAAAGGGTTCTTTTGAAGCGTAATTACTAATAAGTATCATGATATATCACATGTATTAAGGGGGTCTTACACCTACAGGCCACTGAGGTCAAAATCACCTGAAAAAATGAAATAAAATATTACTATCAATAAAAAAAAACATGATCTACTATTAGTATAACTATTTTTCGACAATATGACAAAAATAGAGATCCTTTGATCCTTTTAGTCTTGAGACATAGTCCTTTCTAGAAAAAAAGTTTGGTATAACTTTTTTTTAGACTACTTGATGGATTTTCGTGGGGTAAAGTGCAAATTATTTGTAATACACCCACCTATGGCACGAAGCTCTGGATTTTAAAAATTTTTTGCTCAAGTATTTTTTTTATGCAAAAAATCATTTTTTTGTTGTTAATTTTAATAATTTACAACTTTTTTCGAGAAAGGACTATATCTCAGGACTAAAAGGATCAAGGGATCTCTATTATTTTATTTTTTCAGGTGATTTTGACCTCAGTGACCTATAGGTGTAAGACCCCCATAAAGGATTTTTTAATTAAATAAGGATTTTCATCCTTTTTGTATATTGTAATTCTGTAAATAATTATATAATAAAAAATAATACTTATATATTTTAATAAATTTATTCATCATAATATCTTATAATTGGAACGATTAATTCTACCTTTAAATTTATAAACTCTACGTATCCAAGTTAATTAATCATCTCCACGTTTCCATGCCCGAAGCATTTTACACTCACACGTTTTATAGAGAAACTGAAAAAATTCCAATACAGTTTGCCTACATACAAACCAAAAATATTCCATTTCCACACTCATTTATTGTATTAGCAAACCAATAGTTTTGCTCAAAATCACTCTTCTTGAAACTCAATCCCTTCGAGACTTTTTCTACATCCAAACGACCAATAATAAAGTTGATCGAATTTTTCCAATCAACTGCAAACCCCGTTACTTTTGTTTAATACAAAGAACCGTGCCAAACGTGCCATTTGCCACATTCTCGCTTCAGTGCCGAGCAACTTTTTCCCTTCCGGACGTATATACCGACTACTGTAACGCGCGCGATCAAAAAGAATTCTATTATTCTACCGAGATTATATCTTTCTCGCTCGGAAAATATATAGGGAAAACTTTGGGGGTCGCTGCGTCGATTTCTTTTCCGCGTGTCGAATATATCTGTTCGAATCGCGCGCAAATATTGTCGTTTCATTACTATCGGCGCCATTTCTTTTTTCTCCGGCCTATACGTAATATATATATATATGTGTATGTGTGTGTGCACGATAACTCATGACGACGATATGCATCAGAGTTCGAAAGTCGTTTACAATCCATTAGCAGGAATTCGACTGATTGTTATCAACGGAGCAGAAGGTATATAGTAGATCGAGTTTGAGCATACTTCGACGATTCGATGAAGAAAAAAAAAAGAAGAAGAGGGTCTCGCGGTTCCGAGGCGCGTGATTAAACTTAATATTATCACGAGGAGGTAGAGGAGTGTGGAAGGTGGCTACGATTCGATTTTAAATGCGTGTTCAGCTAAAAAGTCGTCGCTATACGCTCGATGGGAAATGGAAATTTATGCAGCAGTAACTCGAATCTGTGGATGAATTTAACGGTATCGCCAGGTGTAAAATAAGTCTTTGAGGATATAAAAATATTACGAAATTGACAAAAATATTATGAATTTTTCATAAACTTTAATCATGAAAATCATTTTACATATTTTCAGCATTTGATTTTTCTACTTCTATATATTGTAAAGTAAATGAATAAAGTTTCTTAATATTCAAAAGAGATAATCATACATCTAACATTTCAAGGAAGTCTTTTTAAATTTCATTGTTTTATAGAATGTTTGCATAACTTCTAGTTCCATACTCCAAACATGAATTATTTAGTCGTATAAAAAAAGAAAAAAAATAGAAAGAAAAACGGCTCTCCAATTACTTTTTTGAAATTGTTTACATCGGAAATTGCACAAAATATATTGTGCAATTTCCGATGTATAAAAATTATTATTGTTTATAGAATATTTCGTGTAAGCAACTTTGAACTATTGTAACTTTAAAAAGTTACAGTATATTTTTTCAGAAAAAAATATGAAAGCTCTTTTCGTCTATTTTTATTTTATTTTCTTTTAAACTTATTTGCGACCCTTCTTGACAAAATGATTTACGTTTAAAATAGCACAGTTTTAAAAATACTTTTTCAATAACAATATATTCATCTTAAATAAACCCATATAAGACTACAAAAATTGAGTTTAATTAGCGAACATTAAAAATGTTTTAAGAATTTTACTTTACAATAGATCTTAACATTCTTATTTTCCTCATACTTTTATCGAAACCTGCCAAACAGCATACAGCATTACCTTAATTACCCAATAATATCCGCTTTGCTCACATCCTCTTAAATAACATCAAAACTTTTCCCTCTTACACACTCTCATACCTCTTAAGTACATCACGAACCCATATATTTCAATCTCCTTCAAGACACCAAAAACGCTAAACAGACTATTACTCGCCTGTCGCAGTGCAATATACATTGACCGCGGCGAAGTTTGTCGTCGCGCAAGCAAATAATTTAGTTTCCCGTCGACAAAACATAATAGGATTATACATACATATATACACGGATACGTCTGACCTAGTCCGTCTGCCCGTATCAACTCACCGAGTGCGCCCATACTACACGCGCGTGCTGATGAATTCCATTGAGCCTTGATTACATACGTATTCGTATCAGCAATAAATTGCAATGAACTTTACCGCTGCGTCCGCTTCAACTCTCGTATATTACAACATCAGCGTGGCACACGTGTTACACTTATGTATATATACTCGTAAAAGATTTATTCAAAGTGTGTAATACATATATATATATACACTTATCTTTAGTAAACCGATTGCCGAGAGCGAATTCAAAAAAGTTTTCTGCGATTCCGCGCGACACGTATAAGAAATGGCGATGGCTATCGGTCGACAATAGCGTATATAAACAGCATCGCGCAGCAATCTTATCTCGCGACCTTTCCTAACCATTATAAACCTCCTTCAACCACTGCGAGAGCACGTACACAAAAAAAAAAAGAAGAAGAAGTAGAAATCGTCGTACGAAAGTCAAGGACACGCCGTTCGCCATTTCTCACGAAATTCATCCCGATAACTCAACCCCCAAAACCTCAAAAGAACCCGCCGCACAGAAGCAGAGAAAAAGAGAGGGAAAAAACGAGATAGAGAGCGTAAGAACGAAGAAAATATTATTTTTGAGCGACATGGTATATACTCCTCGAGGGTTTCTCACTTTTTCTTCTCTTATACTCTCTGTTTTTTTTTACACTGCACGCTCGCGCTTTATTGCACTTTCACGTGCTCTTTTTAATGAAGCCTGCGGTGGTCGGTGCACGACACTGGAACATTTTTCAGAATGACCACCTCTCTGCATTTTAAACGTCTTCCCTTCTCTCGTTGTCGACTTCCTCGCACCTCATTGTTCTTCCTGCCGTTTTTTCTTTCGTTCGCGCGTTGACATTTCTCTGCCTGTGAGTTGTGTAAATGTACATATATATGTACATGCGCGTGAATGCACATGCGAAATTATACGATGCCCTTGAAACGAGAGTAGCGCTTGATGTTGTTGCACTGTATATGTAAAAATTTCTCATGTTTTTATGTGTGTGAGTTTATGTAAATAGAGAACGGAAAAGACAGAGGAGACTTTGAAACGGGTAATATGGATATTTCTTTTTTTTTCTCTTTCGAGATGGGTTTTACAGGGGCAGTCGTTTGTCGCGCTCGTTGGGCTCGTATAGTCGATTGTTTCAGGATGACAATGAGGTCTGTTGGGGTATTTTTTTCTTTAGTTTTGTATTGTAATTCCTGTGGCAGAGCTTTGTAGGTGCTGATGTATTTTTTGTTCGTATTCTCGCAATCTCAGTGTTGTTATTATTATTATTGTAAACAAAATTATTTTAAAACATTTTTATTTCATATTATTCGGAATAAAAAGCAGTGTGTGTTGTTTGGTCATACGATGTCATATTTTGTCTTTTTTGATTTATGAAAAATTTTAATTAAATTGTAAAAAACTAAACAATTTGAAAAATATAACTTATTGATTAATTCGAAGTTTTTTCAAAATCATCGTCACTTGTTTATAAGAGAATTAATAACAAATATATCAGCTGTCTCGGTCCTTCTGACAATAATTAGTTTCCTTACAAAGTTAAATCAACTTTTTTAATGCTCGTGGCTGTTTATGAATGGTTTTCAAAGATGTTTACGAAATGAATAAAAAACTTTTCCGCCTTATGAAAAACGGTTATAAGTTCTATTCATTCTAAATTTCTCAATTTTCTTTAGTAAAAAATATGTTACCTACAATTTGATGCATTTCCTAAAATGTATTTACAAAAAAAATGTTGTAAGGTTAAAATGTTGTACGGAGTTAATAAAAAACGTTAAAAGCCAGAGTTAAACCCTACACAAGAAACGTTTGATAAAATCTTAGCAACAATTCTATTATTCTTACATAGTAAGAAAATAATTCCAACCAAATATCTCCTTACAATCACATTTTTTCAAACAAGCATCATCACCATCAAAATCGATTAAACACATTAAAGAAAAAAGCCCTTCTCGGAACCGAACCAACACAAACGATTGCTCCGTATACAAGAATAGCAAATCTTCCACATCCCAACGTTATATACAACCTCGCGGGCTTCCTGCCAAAAAATGAATACTCATTCGATCACACAGTTCCACCTAACACCCTTATCCTGCTTTCCTCACCCAACGAAATAACGTAATAAGACCCGCGCGGTGTACGCGGTAAATACGTATAAAATCGATAATTTACGTTTTGCTATGTGCATATACGACGCGACGACAGCGGAGGACGAAGGCTGCAAGTTACGATAGCGCAGGAGGCAACGCATCCTGAATAATTATCGCTCTGAAATATCTTGAAATGCATATCAACGACGTACGAGCGCGTATATACGTAAAGCGGCTTTTCAACGTGTGTGTGTGCTACAGTCGCTAATATTGCTGCAACATGGAATTGTGTGCGCTAACTAGCAAAACTACAATGAGCATCGATTTTAGTGACGATGTTATGTATATATAGGAGAGGAAAAATAAAGCATAATTTACATATACAAGTAATGGTAATGTGATCGTTTGTTAAGTATAATCTTTGTTAGACAATTTTCATTGCCTGATATAAGTAAGTATATTCACTAGATGTAATTGTACGATTTTTTTTCACTTGTTTCTCTACCAACCTCTTAACTTATTCATTTCCACAGAGACGATAATATATTCTCACAGAAGTATTTATTCACTGTATAGAAAGTAACCATCGCCAATCCTAAATTATTCAAAACAATTAGAACTCACGATAAATCACAACGCCCCCTTACTAACCGAAAAAAATACGAACTTTACCATTCTCGTAACTCACAACGTATAATGTAGCTTGCAGAAAACGCTCTTCGTCGTATATACACTCATAAATTCCAGTCTCCTACATGTTCCATCCGATACTACACCAGTTCTCGTACAAAATCGCAAACCCCCCCCCACACACACATACACACGTACGTCACTCTTAAACTATAATACTATATACACCACTCAACACGCAGAGTCTCTCTTTCTTATATACAACGCGCGCAGCCATCTCAAATTTCGCTACATAGGGCATCGCGCGTCATTACGCTCATTACGTCTCGTGCTCCGCGCTAATGCGCCGTTGGAACTTGAAGAAAAGCATCCGGTAAGCGATACGAATAAGTATATAGGTATATAGGTGTATATATATATGTATGTATATATATATATTATGTGCGGTGGTGGTGGAAAATAGCCTGCCAACGGAAACTGCGAAGATAAGCTAATATTGACTGTCGTGACGAGCGAGAGATGCGAGGAGTGGAAGAAGGGAGTGGGAGGAACATCGGATCTGTTTCCGATTGAGAAGAGAGGACGATGCGCGCGTAATGTTTCTTATATATATATACAACTACTACGCGAACGCGTGCAAGCGATAAAGGAGAAAGATTGCCGGAGGATGCTTTTGATCGGAAAGTAGAACGCAAGGCTGTTGTACATCGTATAGCAAATCAGTGGTATGGCGCGTTGTGTAGTCAGACATGGGAGGATGTGTCGATGCTCGTTGAGTATAAGTATTGCCGGCCAATTTAAAGCTTCGTATATGTATAGTAAGTGATCAAAGCAAATTGTAGGATATGTATATTCGTAAAGTAGGGATTTTTTTTAGATAAAGGTTTTCTACTTTTTTATAATTTAATTAAGGTTCGTTAAAAAAAATGTTGAATTCGATTTTTTTAATATATGCTTTTCGAGAAGAATTATTTTTTTTTTCTCTAGGTGTTCCTTTTGTGAGGTATAATGGCAAACAGCGGCTGTACGTCGTTAACGATAAATCTTTTTCCGCAATTTTATCACGAAACATTTACCAGCAATGAAAATACTACAAATTGCCGCGGGATTTTTCCGCCGTGAAATACAACTATACGTTCTTACGCGAAAAAAAAAAGTAACGGGAAAAATTTGCAAAAAAAATAACACCATTATTTTATTTGTAACGTATATATATAATGTATAACGTACGTCTAAATGAATTTTCAGACGTATAAGGTAGGACTTTTAATTTCCATTTCAAGCTATATATATATACCCGAACCTTTTTAAAACTGCTATACGAAGCGTGCGCGAAAAGCATTTAATTTGAAGAAATATTACATCTTGTTCTCCTTGTTCGGCTAAAAATGGAAATCTCAATATAAGAGCAGTCTGCCGCGAAATTTTTCGCTTAACCTTGAAGAAAAGAAACGCGTTGAGAATGGTTACTACATATATATACAGACATACATACATTTAATTAGAATTTTCTTTTGTTCCAAAATTACACCTTTTCCTTTATACTACACTACACCTAAATGAAATTTCTCAATTAAAATCTCCACGCGTATACCATTCACCTTTCCTAATTAAACTTCTCTCTACACCTATATCTAATCACAACTCCAGCAGCACCACACAGAATCATCATATCATCATCATTTCTCCACAATTACGCACTACCCCGCATATAACCATTGACAAACATATATCTAACAGCCGTGTGTATCTCTTCCCGTATACATACAGCGTAAACAACAAACAACCCGCCTATATACTATATACTCTACATTCCATCGCCATAACACCGTTATTCCAATTACCTACAAAAGCATCGCAGGCACGCACTGGCCAACCGCGGACCAGATCTATATACGCGTGCGTATATAATTCAAAATCAAACAAACCAATCGCATCGCGGCCTCGTTAAGAACGAAAACAGACAGACCGCGCGTGTGAGACATGAACTAATATGTATCAATACCCTCGTGCACACACATATACACAATACGTATAACGACCACAGATGCGAAACCGCAATCATCCACTCAACGAGCGGCACGCGCGACACGCGCGACAATGCAACTTAACCGAGCCGTGCGGTTGTTCGCGTCTCGCGCCTATCTTGCGTCGTTCTCTGTGAGAAGAGGAAGAGGATGTACGATTGTGTATGCGTGTGTGTGTGTATGTGTGGTTCTGTGTATACACGCACGTGTCACCCGGAAGTTAATATGTGTGTGTGTATATATATATTTGTTTGCGTGTGTGTGTATATATATGGTTTCAGTTGCATATTGACGCAAAGTATCATATTAGCATGTCATATACGTACTACTTAGAAGTATATTGCCGCGAAATAACAATTTTTTACCAACTTCTGAGAATCAATGGAAAACCATGTTTAAGTTTCTTTTTTTTTCAACACGTGTATGAAAAAAGTCCTTTTCCTGCGTAGAAAAGTTAATGGAAAATCGAGTATTTCCATTGATGGCTCCATTATGATAACTTGATATAACCAATTTCCCTACTTTTCATACAAAAAGGATTCTATCCCTACCCTTATTAAAAAAAAGTACCATATCTGTAACGAGGGAGTAATTGACTTTCCTCTCTATAGTTGCACAATGTATTACTTTCTTTCCCTTTGATGAAAATGAAACATTTTGACGCAGCAGTGTTTAACCTTACACGTGTAACCCTCATCTTTACACAACCTCCATACGCACGTGCATATATACTATCTCACTCACTCACGTCCTTCGCATATTACCACCAACCGCTATACATATCCACACGCGCGCATTATACAAGCGCATATATATATATATGTATGCGTACGCACGTGCGATCGCGCATTATCTTATCGATAAAGCGCGCGATGATCGTACATGTCTATACATACCCCTCTCCTTCCTCCCACACACACGTACATGCGAAAGCATCCGGCCGTTGATTTCGCTTAATTTTCCAGCCGTGTTGAGGGCGATTCTCGCGCGTCGCTGTCCGTCAATTATATTGTTAGTAGCTCTTGCACACGACGCGCGCCTGATCGAAGTAATCGCGTATATAGCTACGCTGGCCTATCGCTCTCCACTTATATATAGATATATACATAGTGGTACACATAGATCGATGCCACGTTGCAGAAAGGCGCGACTCGATTTAATTACGAGCGCGTGGGTGAGGAAGAAACGCGGCGCGAGAGAGAGGATAGAGCAGAGCGAAGGAAAACAAAAGCACGACGGAGATGAATCCGGAACGCGCATGGCATATATATATATATATAGTCAATGGTCTAATGGGCCATGCGTCGACTCTGGCGTTAACCTAGTTTATTCCGGTGATGCAGTTAGAGAGAGAGGAAGGAAGGGGGAGAACGACCATCATGGATATTTACGTGAACGTGTGGATGTCGCTCTGTTATAGAGAGGGAAATTTAGAGGTGAAAGTTTTTAGGTATGGCGAATCAACGAGCGCGGAAGGAAGGATTGGGGTGAAAGTTTTTGTAAGGGTTGATTAAGAGGCGAGTGTAAAAAGGACAAGCGTTATCGCGTAAGTATACCTACATACGCTAATGAACGAGGTAGTTTTTTATTGGGTATTGTGTAATTGCGCAGAAACGGAGCGCGAGTCGAGATTCTGTTCCTTTTCCGGGATTATATATATTTATATAAAAACGCGTCGTTTGTTGAAAAATGAACGGACGGTGAATTCGCGAAAAATATGTATATAGTGGTCGTGGCGTCCGCGCGTTTTATCCTGTAAAGTGTACCGTATAAGGGAGTTTTTTTTTTAATTGGAATTTTTCCAGCCTCCCAGGCACGTTCGGTGTAGAAAAAAGGCACAAATTGGTCGATACGTTTTTCACTATACTTTGCAGTGCGAACTGTTGTGTTTTTCGCAGTTTCGACGAGTTTTAGGTGAAGGGAGAATTTTACGTCGCTGATGGCGATGGTTGAAAAAATTGCTTTATTATTAGAAAAAGAGAAAATAATGTTAAGTTTCTGGAATATTTATATATAGACCATATACTATAACAACTAATTGCATTAAAACTTCATAATAACATGATACACTGTCTCTATATATATACTTTATACGGAAATACTCCGTACGTCAATTTCATCGCCCTCTAAACGAATAACCGCATCGTCGTCGTACACTAGCACTCTATAGCATTTTCAAATTCGCGAAAAAGAAGACCCCCGTATTCACTTTTTTTTTCGTCGTCACTTTAAATTACCGAAACTACGCTATATACTCGAACCCTTTCACACACGATGAAAAAAGAAAAAAGAAATAACTAGAGTATCACTTGTTCGGTAAATTGGTAGACAAGGACTCGTTAATTTTGCCCCGTCCTCTGGACGTCCATCAAATTTCGATCGTGCGTCACTTCACTTTTTTTTCTCTCTATCTAGCCGTCAGTACGAAAACCAGTTAAAAGTAACGCGCACGTGCGTACAGTAGTAGTAGCAGTGCGTAGAATACTGTAAGAGAAAAACAAGCGGTTATTACATCGATAACTCGACGCAGCGATTCACGGGCGTACCTATCACTCGACCACGAGTGACAGAGGCCAAGTGTCCTGTGCATATACTGTGTCTATATATGTACACGTAGGACGTGACGAAAAGTGTGAGAGGAGTGTCCGACGAAAATGGAAAGTATAAAGTGTGTTAGAGAGTGAGACAGAATTGCAAGAGTCGAGGGTTGAGTAGTGTAAGTTCTGAAACGCTAGTTGTCGCTGCGAAAATTTGAAGGGTATTTCGTTGAAAACACGTTTTCATTGATGTGATTTGTATTTTAATTAGAAACTGACGGTATGAAATGTTTTTGAATTATTTCATTTGTGAGAATTATAAGCGTCGTCGTCAAATACGCTAATTATAAATGTTCTGGGAAATTGTAGTTTCCAAATATTTATATTTTTTCAGAATATATATTGAAATATTACATACCATACGTTTACTTTTTCTGCATGAACAATATTGTTTCCAAAAATACATTTTAATTATAACGAAAATATAAAATATTTTTTCGTACACCGTACAATAATTTGTGACGCACGTTGCCCATAAATATTAATTTGATATCAATGCCAAAATCTTGATAATAATTCACGTCCACTATTCGTATATGTATAAAAAGAAAAAAAAATTTACTAAAAATTAAATTTCTTCGAAGAGAAATTAATTTATTAACATCAAGGAAATTACATGCGATGCATTCGAACACCATTCGCGGAACAGATCATTTTTTGATTGAAAGATATCACGGTTGTCGTGTAACGCAATCGGTTTACATATACGTTGAATAAATAGACGTTCCACACGTATATTGGTCGAAATGCTTTTTAAGGATAAATCAAATAATTATTTACCCTCGAGATCGATCGGCCCATGTCATATCGTTAGAAATACATGCACCGCGGATATTACTGGAAGTTTTCGTTTAAAATTTAAAAGCCAGCCGTAAATTATCCGACGTTTATTTTATCGCGTATATATCGATTACCGTTTTGACAGCTTTCGTTAAAAATATATTCGTGTTCATTGATTTCATCGCGCGTTTCAAGGAATTTTGCGTATTTCACGGTTTTGGCAGATTAATAATTTAACTCTGTATTATATATAGTGTATATATTATAAATATATAAACAAAACATATCGATTTAATCGGATTAACAAATATATTATTTACTAAAAAACAAAAATAAAATTCTTATATTTAAAATTTATGGTAAAAAATATTATTTTGAAGGTCAATTTTTAATCGGATGACAAAATATACACATTATATAAATTCTATATAAAAGTATGATGTTAAGGTAAGCTTCTTTTTACAGAAGTGAAATAAAAAAAACGAACTCTTACTGAATTATTAAAAATGACAAAACAATATATCAATCCATTCCATCTTTCAATTATGCATATTGACATCTAACAAAAACCTATACATATATACTAATCCCTATTAGAAGCGCTTACATACAGAACGTAACACTAATTCGCCCAAAACCTTTAATCAAGACTTTTACTCTCTTTTCTCCTACTAAATGTATCACACGCGACGCATAGGTAAATAATGAAACCCCTTTTGTTTAACCAAATACACCCACCGAATACCAAATGAATTTATACATCATGCAACGCACGTGACCCAGTTCCTCAACAAACCATCCCCTGCGTCGAAAAATGCAGAAAACTATACTACTGAAAATTCGTACCTCGGATTAACGACGTAAATTCCTTCAACTATATGTGGCTAATTACGAACGACGCAGCTAATCATACGTAAACAACGCCTTTATACTTTCATCATATTAAAGCACATTGCAGTATAGCAGCAACGCCTCTCCTATTCTCTCTTCTAACTTTCAATGAAACCAGCTATAAAATAAGAGCGACACAATCGTATATACAAACCGTCTGAATTATCTACCTCTCGCTCTTAATTAAACCCGAATTATAAGGCTCTATATCTCTCGTTAAGAATAACGCAAACGCTATATTATCCATCCGCCTCTATATGCAGCACAAAGAGCTCACGCGCGCCCGCAGGAGCTTTGTATATACAATACATCTGTGAACTCCTCTATATATATACACACACACACACATACACCACAACTTCAAGACTGCATCGTCCCTCCCAGCATTTTCCTATTATAACTTCGACAAAGAGAGAGAGGTGGGGGGAGAAGGAGGAGAAACTTTCCGTATGCAAAGTTTGAAAAAGCCGCGCGTGGATTCTTAATCGACGGGAGTCTAATGCGCTCCCGTCGAAACTCTCAGCCCCCTCCAGCAACTGGAATCGTATATATACATATATACATATAATGAATGCGTGTGAAACTAAACGCCCGGAGATAATCGGATTGCCAATGCAGCTATGTAGAGAAGAGCCAGTTGCCGAGCTGGTATCGAGCTATATACGCGAGAGATGGACGAAAACAAGGTTTCGTGAGCGTGTGTATGTCTGTGTGTGTGTACGCGTGACGCGCGTCGATACTCGGAATTTTCTTTGAGGGGATGGTTGTGAAAGAGAAAGAGGAAATGCAGAGGGGCGGACGTGATGGGTGACCGTGTTGATTTAGGCTGACAATATGGTTTGGATGGGTGGTAATGGAGAAGCGATATTTTGATGATGGTGAGATTTTTTTTTTTTGTTGAAGGGGATGGTAATATAATCTGTATTTTGGAGAGGAAAAAATAATATTATGTTTGAAACAATAAAAACTACATATATACAAATTTTCCCCGAGTTCATTTTAAATGTTGGTAATCCAGGAATTATTCAACATTAAACTACTTATCTCATTTCCGGTAATTAAACTTGAATATGCTCTATATCCTATGAACGATAGAACACAGAATGAGACCACATCCTAAATCGCATTAAGAGTGAAATTTCATTTTATTAAATTAGAATCTCATTCCCAGGTAATGCCTTTGAAGTGCCTATATTCATTTTATAATGTAAAAATTTGAAAGAAATTCCAATAAAAAGTAAATGTAAAATGCGATATCAATTAAACTCCCATAAAGACACTATGATTAGATCATTTCAAAGCGAATTATCTTATATTTAAGTTCATTATGATTTATGAACATATACCTTAAACTTCGGTTATCAGGAAAACTTTTTTCAATGGCGATTCCTTCGATTTATCATAACTGTCACCTTTTCAAACTTGTAAAGTACTTTATGAAAGAGCCAAGTCGTTCAATGCAAAATTATTTGTAACAAAAATATCCATATGGTTGAATTTGGAAAAAAAGTATTCAACTTATCGTGAATTTATAGCCTCTATTACTTGAAAGAATCTTATAAGTATAGCTTTTGACTTTATGCTAATACTCGAATCAATCCAATCATCGTGGAAAGATCCATAAAAAAAAGTTATGAGCCTTATAAAATATCTTTTAATACACCTTTCAGATGCACTATCATACATTAAGGTGTGGTTGTCAGATGTCGTAATTTTATTTATCAAAGGATAAGATATAGTGGCCGAGAAAATTTTTCCACAAATGTACACGAAAGACGCACTAAAACGTCCAATTTCTTATTTTCCTGAGAAATAGACTTAATATATGAAATAAAAGATAAGCATATAATATCCTATACGGAAAATACAGTAAATATATTATTAGAGAAAATATGGAATAAATATTCGGACGATTACGCGTATTTCAATTATTTCTGAATGCGGAAACCAGAACGTTTGTATCACGCAATCGTACGATTTCCTTAAAGAAGGTGAAAAAAGTGAAATTTCTAGGATGCATTTCTTAAAGCTCGAATATTTGCGTGAAATGAAGGGCGCATTCTTCGAATCTTCTTGGCTGTATATACGAGCAGATCGTAATGCAGAATATTTGGAATGCCAAGGCCCACTCTGAATTAGAAGCATTAAAATTTTTACATAAATGATAGCGTGTTTGAAGATCTTAATTATCCATACAGTTGAACAATCTTCATACATCAAATTACCTAAATTATTTTTCTTACGCGCTAAAATTTCATGAATGTAAAAAAAGACATTGAATGAGTAATATTTCAATCTATCGAATTTCCATTAATAAGGTGAATACATATTTCATACTGTTAAATATCCATATTAAGTTAATATTTGGTACATGAAAAATAAGAATATTTAAATTTAATTTTTCCTACAAAGTTAATATATTATCTATGAATTCCACATTTTATGGAAATTGTTTGCTTTGAATAAATGAGCTTGAATTAAACAGACGGTTAAGGCGTATTGAACTAATTACACATATATGTACAGAACGTTATTCAAACAAATCAAAAACTACCGATAAAACCTCTACCTCTCATTTTCAACGAATCAATTTCACATTTTTCCTCGTGCAACAAAAATCAACACGCCAGCTCACACACTTGTTGACTTTAAATATTCCATATCTCTTCGAGTGCACACAGAAAAAAGAAAATCTATAATGAACGGACATTTAGATCTAAACAAATAAATGTTTATTAATAGTTAGATAAACTCGTTAAAAGTTAAGTTTGAGTTGTTTACTCAAACGATTCATGGATTAACTGTTAACGAATTTGTTTAACTTTGTAACTGAACATTTAATTGCCCATATCCAAACGTTCGTTTGTTAAGAGTAAAGATTTTCTTCTCTCTATATACATATAATAACCACCAAACGAATCAACAATATATCAATTCATTAATCTAACAAAACAGCAGCTATTTATAAAACATTTCAGTAGCACGATATCAATACCATCCATGTACATATAACCGTGTTATCCTTGCAAATGCAACAGTCGCTCACTGCGTACTGCGCATTTTACACACTCAACACAGGTCCATCCGCCTAATTGGTTCCGATAAAAATTTAACGCAACGATCACTCGCTCTCTCACATTTATTGAATCTTTTAATGGGAACCCATTACGGTCCTACGCTTTTCATCGCCGCCGGTATACGTGTTTTTATAATTCACAACCACACGCGCGTCGATCGATCGCCACGAGAGACTTGCAAATCTCTCTTCTCTCGGTCTCTCTCTCACTCTCTCTCTCTCTCTCTGTGGACGTTTCAATTTCGAACGCGCGCAATCCGGAGGGATTTTAAAAAGGTGTAGAACTCGAAAGCCGGGTGAATCGGGATCGGGACAGGTCTCCGATTTTGTGTACACATCGGTGCGCCGAACGCAGCTATATATAAGTATATATTTGTATACATACAAAAATCAAATTCTGACGCTGTCCACGTATACCCGCGTTTGCAATATGTGTATATGTATATATGTATAACACGCACGCATAACCTGTAGTTGCAGTATTTATAAGAGTCGCAGCGTGAGGACAAAAGTAAATGAGAGACGCAGTCCGTGTAAATATATACACACACACACACACACAGATTCGAGGTCGAAACCTCCCGCGCGAAAGAGAGAAAGAGCAAACGTGAATATATATACATGTGTATACGTATGTATATGGATATGTATGTCTGTGTCAGCGTGTTTGTGGGGCAGGGTCGCAAAGTCAGGACGGAAGAAGCGAACGAGTAGCGTACTTATAATATATAAGAGTAGAAAGAGAGGAGTCGCGGATAATTGAATGAGGAAAAATGTCTGAGGTGCTACGCGTTTATATAGTATACGGAGGGAAAGAGAGTGGACGGCCGGAAGAGGAGTATTAGTTTCGACGTCGAAGAATAAGAAAGAGAGAGAGAGAGAGAGAGAGAGAGAGAGAGAGAGAGAGAGAGACGGAGAAAGAAAGCAGCCACATGCCGCATCTCAGATAATTTTCTTGCCGACGAGATATTCAATGGCTTTTTGGTTTTAAACAATTTTTAAATACTATTTTACTGTTTATATCCCGTCTGCGTGCCGCGCTCCTTCTACATGTATCTCGCATCCCCAGGCTAGATGGGGTTTAAACATTTTTTACATAATGTTTTACTGTTTATAGCTTCTCTGCGTGTCTTGTACCTTATACGTGGCAATCGCATCCCCAGGCTATTCGGGGTTTAACTTTTTTTTTAAATAATGTTTTACTGTTCTCGCCGGATTCTGAGATGGCACCTTCATTAACCGGATTTTGAAATATTTCCTTTTCTAGCTGGATTTTGAGATGGCATCTTTTTATTAGGAACGATATGAAGAACTTCAACTTTCCACGTGTTACTGTTTATGTAATAAATCATATTTTCTAAAAACCAACTTGTGAATACTTGGAGTTTTTACTATAAATGTGAAGCAAACGTTGTATTTTCAATACTCATACTCTCAAATAATTGGTAAAAGTTAAACCATAATAACAAAGAATAGAAACTACTAATAAATTATTCCTGATATTTAGTATTTTTACGTTATAGAAGTTGAATGACGTATAGCATCTACTACATTTTACACATGTTACATAGTAAAGACTAAGATCCTCAAACAGATCAATCTTTCCTTATAACTTTAAGGGTTCATATACCACTTTACACGCTTAAAATTTAAATTATATTTATGAATTTTTTTTACAGTTTCTATAATAGATATCGATATCAATCTTTTTGAGTTTAATAAAGGCACCCTTAAGGTATAGGAAACAATTTTTTTTTTAATTTTACATTGTTTATTAAGTTACCACTGTAACAACCGTTGAGCGTCTCTATAAAACGGATGTTGACTCCTACTGCAGGAGAAAATGAATATGTAATGAAAGCTATAATGAGGAGCTTTGCCACTTTACAAGAAGCTGTTATGCCTTTCTTAGCAGATTTATTGCCTAAATTGACAGAAAAGCTCACAATTATTGCTAGAAATCCCAGTCGTCCGAACTTCAGCCACTACCTATTTGAAACACTTAGTATATCAATTAAGTTAGTACATTTTTATAAAATTATTGTAACTTTAGAAACCTATTTTTATACGTGATTTTGTTTCAGGATTGTATGCAAGTCTAATCCTGGTGCAGTGTCATCATTTGAGCAAGCTCTTTTCCCGACTTTCCAGGCCATATTACAACAAGATATTCAACGTAATTCAACTCATAATATTAAGGGTTCATACCACTTTACATGCTTAAAATTTAAGCTATATTTATGAATTTTTTTTTATAGTTTCTATAATAGATATCGATATGAATCTTTTTGGGTTTAATAAAGGTACCCTTAAGGTATAGGAAACAATTTCTTTTTTTAATTTTACATTGTTTATTTATGTACAACTGTAACAACCGTTGAGCGTCTCTAAAAAACGGATGTTGATGGCGTGCATGATTTTGAAGCGAGAAGTAGGACTGTGGCTATCGCCAGAACTAGGATAATTAAGTTTTATACAAAAATAACAAAATGCCGGCTGTTCAAAAAAATCGTGTTTTTTTGCTTCTTTTTTCGGGTGATAAATATAGTCGAATTTGAAATTTTAACGTAATCCTAGTTCCGGCGATAGCCATACATGTGACGAAGACGTGGTCAAATTTTAGTAATTATCGGTTGAATACTTTTTGAGAAATCGCACGCCAACCGGAAAAAAGTGGTTTTGAGAAAAACGCGTTTAAAGTTTGAAGCCGCGACTCACACACCGTAGAGTGCGCCACACTAAAATCAACAAAACACACTTGCAGTGATCAGATCGTTTTGAAATTTTTATACAGCATTTTTTGTTTTCCTTTCGAAATCCATTAAAAAAAATATCGATTTTTTTAAAGTGATAAAGTGGTATGAACCCTTAAAATGTATATGTAACTTTAACATGTTAAAA